>NIPM01001972.1:0-12923 GCA_002738285.1 Holacanthella duospinosa
AAAAACACCAAATAAAGGTAATGAGATGACTTGCACAATCTCCTGACCTTAACCCAATTGACCATCTATGGGAACATATGAAAAGAGATCTAAAAATTCGACCACCATGTAAAGCCAAAGATGAACTTTGGTAGAGAATTCAAGATATATGGAACAATATTTCAGCTGAAGTATGTCTTAAGCTTGTTAGGTCAATGCCTAGAAGACTCGAACAGATAAGAAAAACCAAGAGCGGGCACACAATCTATTGATTTTTCATTTTTTAAAAAGTTCGTCAAAACACAGAATCACCTACTTTCAACTTTGAGCAATCATATCTCTATCAATATTGAAAAGATATCTATAATATTTTTAATGTTATAGACAAAGGCTGTATCTATCTACAATATGAGTATTGGCTTGCTTGAAGTCTTACTCATTCATGAATTACCATTTAAGTCCGAATTTCCCAAACACTGAATCACTTTTGACAGGCAGTGTAGATGGTTTACTAAAAAACGAAACATTAGCATGGTGCAAGACCATTTAATTAAAATCAAGTAAGCGTATTTAGGAAATAAAGATCGATAAAAAGGAAGTTAGAGAATTGGACATTCCTAAAGCGAACAGAAAAGGTTGCGGCCAATTCTAAAACACAAATATAAAGATGTTACCTGCCAATCACGACCCCAATCTAAAGGTGAGACATATGCACTTGTCCAACATAACAAAATCGAAAGATACAATGACATTATATTGATATCCACAGCTTGTTTCCTATAAAAATACAAAATGAAGCATCGAACCTAATATGATCTATCATCTTTTCAATTGAAAAAGGATTAGGAAAAAATGGTGCTAATGTGGTTATAATGAAGTAGTAGCTTGTCATAAACGTTAACGGTATATCTCTAAATTGGAATTAATGTTATCATGTACAGTGTTATTGGTGCACCAAATAAAACTAATATTAAATGAACTGATGCAGTAAGCTTAAGTAAATCCAAAAAATCAATGTTCTTTATTCTCTACTTTTTCGATTAATAAGGATTTACCTTTAATTCTAATAATGAAACGATTATCGCTGCTATTATGATGTGTAAATTATAATAATATCCTATCCAATATATATTACCTTTAAGAATTCTTTTCCATAATTCATTTTCTGTTTTCGTTTTGGTTGCTTTTTTACCCATTTCCTAACTTTCGTAAAAACGTAAAGAACTTGAAATGGTGAGATAAAAGGTTATGGATACTTATTTTGCAAACATTTGAAATACAAAACATTTAAAGATTTTAAGTATATATTAAAAAACAAAATTAAAGCTATAGATGAGAAGATAGGTTAGGATTAAATTCATTACTCTTTTCTAAAACCCAATCTACATATTTTTGAATAATCTAAATAATAATACAATGATGAAATACAATAGATTTATCCAGATCATTATGAACTTCATGATATCCGCCTTCGATTTTCCAAAAAGAAACATCTTGATGACTACTTTTCAATTTTTCCACAAATTGAATCGTTGCATTAATATCTGTTATTTTGTCTTCTTTTCCATGGACAATGAGTATCGATTTATTGTTAATCAACTTCCATCTCTCAGAAAGTAATTTAGGTCCTTCATAAAGCAGCGATATACCTATAAAATTAATGTCTTTGCTGAAATACCATTTTCAAGTGATATTTTATCGGTATTTAATTCATCTTTAATATATTTCTCTACTTCAACTTTATCGTTGCTGATCATGGTTGCATCTAAACTTAATCTTTGTGAAATACCTAAATCGTTTTTAATAGTCAACGATGGGGCTATGACAGAAAGCCCTCTTAAACAAAGTACGAGTAACTTATTAGGTTGAGAGTATGGATGGACTTTGATGCAAGGAGCTAGAAAAGATTGGATAAATGGGTTACCAGAAGAAATGATCCCATGAAGCAATTCTTTCTTTTTACCAATAGCAGCATAATTCAGAACTACACCTCCACCCTAAAAATATGATGATTTGAGATACATAACTTTGGCCCATCAAATAAATAGGTACATTAGAAGGAGCAATTTTGGTCAACAATAGGTCAATGTCTTGAAACAATACATTATAGCCAGTACCAGAGCCCAATTTAGATATCTCCTTACCAGTTTTACCAAAACCTCTCTGATCAAAAGAATAAACTTCAATATTATTCAATTGGAATTGCATAAAAACATGATTATATCTCATTGAGTGCTCACCAAGGCCGTGTATAAATAATACCATAGCTTTAGCATCATCTTTAGGGCTCCAGTGGTAGATATATAGTTGAATTTTCTTATCGGTTGTATCTAATGTGTATTCTTCGTATTTCTCTTCCATTTGTTTTTATTTGAGGGATTGGTTTCAAAAAAATTCAATTTGGATGCTCCTGATCAGATACCATAAATGCTTGTTTTTTAAGATACTTTAAAGACGAATCATCGATATACAATCAGTTGTTTTATTCTAATTCTTTAAATCATATAAAGGAGATTTCAAAAAATATGAATAATGATTTCAGATAAAATTATTAGAGAAATCACTTCGATTTTATAGCCTATTGTTAAAAATATAAAATAAAACAATAATTCATCGATATTGAGATCACAAATTTCTTTTTACATTTTTATAGTCAGCAGATCTTTATTAGGGGTTGACGAACCCTTTAGGACTGCTTGGTCAAATGATGTCTGGTCAGATTATTTGAAGCTATTAGAAGAGATACAAGCCAGACTCCAACGAAAAACCTCGTATTGTGACATAAGGGGTTGACCATCGTTGTTATTTTTAAAAGTCAAATTGATTCCTGACATTATAAGACAAATAGGCATCTTTACTTCATTTGTTTTGATCTTACGCGATAGAAAGTTATTTTTTTATTTTCCAGCTTAAATATGGCACTTTATTTTCGTTCAGAGTAGTCCCCATTTTACTTATTAAATAATTGGTTGAACAAGAGTGAGAATAATCTAGTTTCATTAAAAATTTGGTTGAGTTTAGGGAATGCAACTTCGTCCGGTTTTCTCAATTTCGAATTATTCGTTTTTTCAACTTCGAAATTCGGTTTCAAATTCGGATTTAAAGCATTATAGTTATCTTTAGAATTTTTGAAAATGATTTTGAATAAAAGATGAAAGTTTAATTGAAATTAAAGAGCTTCCTTAGAATTAAAAAATGCTCTTAAAAGGCAAAATTAACCGAGTGTTTTATCATTTAAACTCGATCTTATCCTATTACAAATGTAGCCAGCAGAGGAAAAGGCAGGCTCTGATTCACACTTGTTGGAGAAATCGACTTTAAATGAACATAGATTAATTCTAAATGATATCCTCTAGAACCTCCCGACTCAAAGAGGTCCATTTACTTTGTAATAGTTTCTAATAGTGATGTTATTACTTGAATCTGTTCTACATGTGCATTGTTATCCATATTTTTGATTCTCTGAATAAGAACATCCTTTAAATCTTGAACTTTTGGAGAATCATCTGAAGGAATAATACCAATTGGGTCATAGATATTTTGACTGAAATCGCCCAAATCTTTATTCTCATTGTCACTATGTTCTAGGTGTAATCTAAGTATCAACCTCTTTATAATAGCAGCCATAAGATTTTTTGACAAAATATTAAAAACTCCGATTTCGGATAATGATTCAAATTTTCCAGTATGGAGATATTGTAAAACCGACGATAAATTCGTTCTTCTTTCGAATATTCTTCTTTTAAGTGATTCGTAAAGCTCAAGTCCAATTTTAGAACCCTTTTCTTTCAATTCACATAATCAAGATTGTAATACAGCATTAGCTGTAAGAAGGTTGGCATCTCCTGAACAAAGCGACTCGATGCCTAGTTTTAAAGGCTGCAAAGCTTCAATAAGTTCCTTCATATCTGTTAATTCTACTTCATCCAATAATAAAGAGTTATTGACATCAATTAATGTTTTCTTGATGTAATTTTTTAACTTACAGAATTTTTCAAGCATAGATAATAAACTGCTCTAACGTGTTTTTGAGTAGATTTCTAATTTTATCTCTTTTTTGAAGTCTGTAAGAATATAAGTTTGAAGGATTTCATTTTTTAGGTGTGACCTTTTAAACATTGCAATAATTTTTCTCACTTTTGATATAATCAGGATATAGTTCTTGTGAATAACTTCATTCTCTGTAAATTGCAAAAACACCTCTAAACCTCCATTCTCTTTATTATCATCTTCTGATAGTTCCTGATTCGAAATCTAAAGTTGTATCTAATTCATTTTCATGATTGGCATCATCAATTCGGGCAGAATTTATCGTACTTCTATACAGAATATCGGTAATAGAGAGCTAAATCATGTGTGTAAGTAAGCACAGTTGCATTTCACAGTTTGATCTTTTATTTATTTTGGTGTTGACACTACAACCATCGCAAACTACAGATACAATATCCCTTTCAAATAATAAATCATAAGAATTAAGATCTTTCACCATTTTTAATCCAACTTCTGAAGTAAAAGATCCCCTAATTCTTGCCAAACCAAGATCCCAAAACAATTCGGACTCTGATTTTATAATAACATTTAAATAACGCCTATTATTAGTAGATGTCCACTCATCAAAGATAACAGAAAATTTATAACCAGTTTTCTTCTGTGTTCCAATTTCATCTATTTGATAACTTCGACTTTGTTTCGCAAAACCTAAAACATAATCGCGGATGGTATTAGGAGATGTCGGTAATCTTTTATTTAGTGCCATTGATTTAATTGCATTTCTTAAATCTTCAGAAGTACAAAAAACAGAAAATGGAATTCCATCCTTCGAAGCCATCCTAGACAACACCAATTCTAATGTCGTTGTTTTTGTAAAATATGAATCAATACACTTTGTCTTTTTTGGAACTAATAATAAATTAATACCGATAATTACTTTGTTCTTGTTGATTAGATTTTGCCTTGGGTCTTTCAATAACAATTGAATGGATACTCTTAAGATGGGTATGAAGAGTAGATGTAGTTCCACTACTTTTCAATATTTTTTACAGTCATTAAACTTGCATTAGGCATGATGACCTTTCACTTTTCTCAAAAGATATGTCCATATAGATTGATTTTGCGAGTTTCTTTTGTTAAATTCTAAGTCTTTAGTTTGTATTGACATATAGCTATTCTGTGTTTTATTTAAAATGAAATTTTTCATAAATCTGCTATTTGTTTATAAGTTTTGTGATAAGATTTGATAATGATAAAGTTTCGGATTTGGAGTTTCACAAATTCGAATCTGCAAGCCCTAGTTGAGTTAAGCAAAGAATCAAAAAGGGACTACTCTGAAGGAAAATAGCCATATTTCGATAATCTTATGTACTATTAAGTATTGTTCTTTTGTCATCTTGTTCTGCATCTTCATTGTCGTTCTATGCATTCTTAATTTGTGATCAACAAAAGTACCTAAGATTTGGTATCTATAAGTTAAAACAGTAGCAATAAACTTGTATATGGCACTTTATTTTCGTTCAGAGTAGTCCCATTTTACTTATTAAATAATTGATTGAACAATAATCTAGATTCATTAAGAATTTGGTTGAGTTAAGCAAAGAATCAAAAAGGGACTACTCTGAACGAAAATAAAGAGCCATATTGAATGTAAATATTTCTTATTGTTCTTTTAATCTCAGAATTTCCTTTACAGTTGCTTACCTGATTATATAACCTGCTTTTGTAGCAAACATGTTTTTGATTTTGAAATAGAGTATGTTGTAGATTGAATTATGTGAAGCGAGTATAATGGATAAAAAGACAAAGGTAGTATCAAAAGAAAGAGAAAATTTCTATCTAAAATAAAGTGTTTTAATATTTTTGATGTCTCTTTTAATTCTTTACTTCCATCATTAAAAAATTCTTAAAAAGACTTAACCAGTAAAACAACGAATCGCAAAATAATTCTAATAGGGGTTTTCGATCCCTAAAAATGGAAAATGGATATACCTCTTCTTTTTTCTGTGATAATAAATCATGTTCTACAGAAATACAAGGATAAAGGCCTCCAAGTCAAGGCATATGTTTACTAAATTATACTAAAACACTTAGTATATATATTTATAATCTTAAGTTGTATCATAGTCATAAAATATATATATTCGATTGTTAAAAGCTGGTGGGAATAAACAATCCGGCAAAAGGTTAAAACCATTTGGAAGAGATAGTAAATTCATACTATTTTTAATTCATTTTAATAACATACCTGAATTGTAGCTTAATCATCATGTTTAAGAAAAATGCAATTTCCCATTAATTTGGATTTGTCTATTTCCAAAATGCGTTTTGTAAAAACTTGTTTGATAAGGAGATTTTACAACAAAGTTAAAAAATGAAGATTTAGTTCAAAGATCTAAATATGTTTACCAAGCTTCTTCAATTGGAGCAAAGAGAGATAAATAAAGATGAATAAGAGGAGTAATAAGTTAATTAAATTCCAATAGAATGCTTCAGACAAGAAACCAAATTGTTTTAAGCAATATCCTCCATCGAGCTAAAACAAACAAAACAATAAAATACGTTAATACCTAATTCATCAGCTTCTTTAATCTTCAGCATTTCCATTTCAATGGACAACAAAGCTTCATAAGCAGGTGAAGCGATTGAAGTCCAATATAAAGGATGAAAAGTCCAATGAACGGACGCTAAACAGTAAAATTTAAAGAGATACATTTTTTCAATAACAAACCTGAAAATAAGATCGAATAAAGCATGTATAAGGAACTCAAAAGATTAGCTACTTCTCGTCTTTTGTTTGAGATTGAGAAGAAGAATACAACTGAGGATGCAACACAATTAAACAACGATAGAAGCAACGCGGTCTTAATTAACGAAGAGAATCCAATAGCTTAACCCAATCCTGCTGAACCTCCATTACCTAAGCCAGAAATAGGATCATCAAAGTGACTATAATAGCAACTGGGATAATTCGGATCAATAAAAACTCCATCAAAGCCTTAGAGAAAAGACAAGCCTTAATAGGAGTTGAGTTGGCTTGATATTCTCTTCTAAAAAGTGCTTTCTCTAATGAAAAAGTGTCTAAAGAAGAAAGGGAGGAAAAGGCCATCAAGGTAAGTAGGAAAAACCAAAGTCCAACTCGATTTAGTACTCCAGAAAAAGTAGGCTCATACGAAAACAAAAATCTACAGACAACTAAAGATTAGATTGGGGAGTTACATCCAATTATAATTGCTCTTCAATAAAATCGGATTAGGATTAAAAGACAAAAATGTTCTACGAGAAAGAAGTTTGAATCTAAATCAGCGATTGACTTTTTTATATTCATCGGTCTCAATATTTTCCAATGGTGCCGAGATGCTATAAACAATTAAAAGATATCCGGATATACGTGGAGCGGATAAATCCATCAATTTCAAAATAAAAAAGAGAATTTGAGAAAAGCGAATTCAAACAAACTGGACCAAGTTGTGGATTTTGATTAATCATGTTACTGGAAGGACTAGGATTGCCAAAATTGGCAGTTTCTTCCTTTCCCAACTCTATATCATCTATAAAAGTAGTTGATTAGCATAATTCTAAGAAGTATTCTGCCAAATTATAATTTTTAGATAAACTTAACCCGATAGCTGTCAAAAAATCCTTAGCTGCCATACATGATCCCAAGAAAGCAATCTTACTATCACTTAAAACAGGTTCTTCATCGGTTGAAGTATCAAGAACTTGTAAAGGACGAGCTAAGAACAGCAAATCATCACATAAAGAAACCACTTTAGAAGAAGGCTGATGGATTGAGAAGATAAAAATCATTCCAGTAGATTGAGTCAGATCTTTCAAACATTCAATGACATTCTCAGTATTATAGGAATCCAAACCTGTAGTTGGCTCATCCAAAAACAACAATCTTGACTTCGTGATCAATTGACAAGCAATACTAACACGTCTCTTCTCACCTCCTGAAAGTCCTCTTTTGCTTTGCTCTTCTGAACCTGAACCAACTCTATTATCTTTCAAATGAATCAATCCGAGTTTGATCAATACTTCGATCACAGCATTGACTCTGCTTTGATAACTTAGATTTGGGAGATCCAAGGAGGCATAAAAGAAGACTGTTTCGAAAACGGTAAGTTCAGCAATCAACAAATCTTCTTGATGAACAAATCCACTTGTTTTTCTGATCTGGAGAATATAAGACACCTTCCAAAAATGTACCACTTTCTAATTGATCAAGTGTTTTTCTTTGATTCTTTCGAGTGTAATTTAATCTTCCAGAGAGCAAATTCAATAAACTAGTTTTACCAGCACCAGAAGCACCCAAAATAGCCAAAAGTTCACCCTTCTTTACAGCACCAGAAACATCATCCAAAATCTCTGTTTGTGATACAGTATAGGACAGTCTATTGAAAATAAAACTTTCAATAGGTGTATTGACCATTTCAATGATTGAAGACTCCAAAAGTGATTCATGATCTCTCTTTGTAGAGAATCCTTTAGAAGCGCCTTCTTTCTTGACAATAAAATAAACGAAAATAGCCAATAAAATATTGGACATGAATATTAATAACAAGGATACGATTGGCAAATAGTACCGATCTGGACTTGGTATAAATGGTGACTTTCCCTTGACCATACATTTTCCTTTGTGTTTGCATTTGAGATATACTTTTTTGTTTATTTGTTTCGTAACACTATCCGAAATTCCATTGATTTAGAAAATGGCCAAAGGCGATATAAGTATCATCGTCCAAATTGCAATGGTATCCTTTGCATTTAACCTCTAAATCGCCTTTCAAATCAACATTGATGGTATGACCTGAAATAAAAACAAGATTTTGATGTTCATCACTAGACTTTGACAGATCTGGTATTGTAGGAGGTATTTCTGATATTAAAGTCAAGTTCTTTAGCAAACTAAAACATTCAGCCGCCATTCTTTTTCCTTTAAATGATTTAGCAGTTTTATTATCATTATTATTGCAAGTACAGCTCAAATTAGAACACTTGTAACTGGAATTAAATTCTCCAACCTCTGACTTGCATTCATTGGAAGAACAAGAAAACAGGGACAAGTCATCAGTCTTATCATTATGTAAATTGGGCATATCTTTCTGATAAAAAGCATCTAAAATACATTGATCGACTTTTTTCGAATCTTTCGAGGTAGTACAATTAAATGATACACGTGGCAAATGTTTTCTAGAAATTCTTATCACCTCTAGAGGGTTCAAGAAAGTGCAGTTATAATCCTTCCTTTCGTTGACCATCAACCCTTTATAACATGTATCGGTCCATTGACTACAATCATCAGCAGAATTACAACCCAAAAAATGATAAGGATTGAAATTGTACTTTTAACACCTTGTACTTCTTCATATAGTGCACCGGGTTCTCTTTCTAAAATATATTGGTTTTTGTAATTACTTGCTTCTATACCACAATCTAGACCTGAGAAATCGCTTTTACATTTGCATTTACCAGTAAGGTCATCACAAATACCTTGATTTTCGCATGTGGAATAAACTTATCTGCGCGTATACCACTTTCATTTCAAAAATTAGAGTTTTTCACAGACCTTTTTATAGCAAAAAATTGAAAACCCCAACTCAAGGTGGAGATTCGATTCTAATGATATATTTATGACTTTGAAGTTTTAAATATTAATATTTAATTATTTTATAAAGATTGAAACAGTTTTTTCTTTATATGAACTTAGGATGTAAGATTTTAGAATTTTAAAATTGGATTTTGGAATTTTAAATATTGAATAAATTGTTTTCATAAAGAAATAAAAGTTAAAAGAAAAATTTAATATAAATTCTCTTAAAAATGTTTATGACCAGGGATGGGAAAAATTGGCCAAGGCCATTTTTATTATAAATAATTTATTGGCCATTTTAAGCCCAAAAATAAGTATAATAGATCTCATTAAATTTATGATAAAAATAGAAAATGAGATTTAAATGTATTATTGTAATAAATATATTGTTTTAGTTTATGTATCCAAATTTGAAAAAAATATCAACCACTTTATTGGATAAAATTTATAAATATGGGACAAAATTTTTGAAACATAATTCAATTTTAATTGGTCGAGGAATTTTAGTTTTTTGAATGCATAAAATAGTAAAAATGAAAATAAATTCAAGTATTTACTATCCATAAAATATCTGTTAGTTATATGGGACAAAATTTTTGAAGCCTCGGTTATAATTCTTTCATATTAGTGATCATAGTGAAAATAGGTTGAGGAAGCAACTAAAATGGCAAGGAATATAACTAACAGATATTTTATGGATAGTAAATACATAAATTTATTTTCATTCTTACTATTTTATGCATTCAAGAAACTAAAATCCCTCGACTAATTAGAATTGAATTATATTTCGAAAATTTTGTCACATATTTCTTGCCATTTTAGTTGCTTCCCCAACCTATTTTCACTATGATCACTAATATTCTAGAATTATAACCGAGGCTTCAAAAATTTTGTCCCATATGGGACGAAATTTTTGAAACATAATTATATTCTAATTGGTCGAGGAATTTTAGTTTCTTGAATGAATAAAATAGTAAGAATGAAAATAAATTTAAGTATTTATCAACTTTACTATACATAAAATATCTTTTAGTTATAATTCTTGCTATTTTAGTTGCTTCCTCAACCTATTTTCACTATGATGTATTAATATTCTAGAATTATAACTGAGGCTTCAAAAATTTTGTGCCATATAAGGGTGTCAAATTTTCATTTTATTGTTTTTATGCCAACAAAAAAAGGATTAAGAGAAAAGCTTCAAAATGCAACAAAAAGACATAAAGAGCTAAAATTAACTGGATTGAATGTTTTTTGTTCTGTATGTCTGAAAAACGTAAATTATAAAGAAAACAAGGTAACGAATGCTCTAAATTCTCATTGTAAGTCAGCATATCATTTAACAAGATTAAATGGCCAAAATAAATCACAGATAGATTTATCAGCTAATATTACCAATAAAGATTATAATTATAAATTAGATCTTACCAAAATGTTAATTAAGGAAGATATACCGTTATTTAAATTAGATTCAAGCGAGTTTAAAAACTTTTTAGAAAAATACGTAGGAAAGAAAACTCCAAATAGATAAGAAATCTCAAGAAAATATATTGATGTTATTCATAATAGTTTGTTTCTGAAGATTAAAAATATAATTTCAGATAAATTATTTTTTATTATGTTAGATGAAACAACAGACAATTTAAAAAGACACATCGTTAATGTCATTATTGGAAAGCTTGAAGGATTTGATTCTACACCTTATTTTATTAAAGTTAAAGAAGTTGAGAAAGTAAATAACATTACTATGCAACAAGTGGTGATAGATACTTTGTCTGCTTTTTTTGGGATTATTCCTTATGATAGATTGATAATTTTAGTTACAGATGGAGTTAGGTATATGAAACTATGTGGAAAAAATTCAAAATTTTTTTCCCCAATTTAAAACATGTAACATGTTTGGCGCATATTTTACACAGAGTTGCTGAAGATATAAAAGATAACAACAAGAAAGCAAATCAAGCTATGAGTCTATTAAAAAGCATACTTACAAAATCACCAAGTAGAGTTTCCTTTTATAAAGAATGCACTTTGTTGCCTATACCCCCTAAACCAATTATCACTAGATGGGGAACTTGACTTGGGTTGCGATTTTAATTTACTCCAATTTTGAAAAAACTCGTGAATTTATTGAAAAATTGGATAGTGATGGATCTGCTTGTGTTGAAGCAAAAATTGTATTTAGAGGTTCTAATTTATTAGAAGAGCTGGCAGATGTGGAAAGCAATACTATTTTGATTGAAGCTTTAAATAATAGTAAAAAGTCAAATGAGAGATTTAGAGACCAATTAAATATTTTCAAAAACTTAAAAAGTAATCTCAAAGGATATATACTTGATAAATTTAACAATTTATTAGAACAAAATGAAGACTTGAATTTTATTGAAGAAAATAAATCTATAAATTATATTTATGCCCCAGTCACATCAGTCGACGAAGAGAGATTATTTTCTCAATTAAAATGCTTAAATAGACAAAGACTTAGTATCGACAATTTAGATAAACTATTAGTTATAAAATATAACCCTAATATTTATTGGATTTAATAAAAATCATTATCTTTTAATATTTATAATTAATTTTGAGTTTATTTATAATCAATTTTAACCTCTTTTATAGGCCATTTGAGTAAAGATTTATAGGCAAAATATAGGAATTTTTGGCATACTTTAATAGGCCATTTTGTCCATCCCTGATTATGACATACACTGCCCGTCAAAAAAAATTTAGTGTTTGGGAAATTCGAACTTAAATGGTAATTCATGAATTAGTAAGACTTCAAGCAAGCTAATACTCATATGGTAGATAGATACTGCCTTTTTCTATAACATTAAAAATATTTAGATATCTTTTAAATATTGATAGAGATATGATTACTCAAAGTTGAAAGTAGGTGATTCAGTGTTTTGACGAATTTTTTAAATTTACAAAATTTTCATTCTAGAACATTCTAAAATACCGCATAATTGTTCATTTTTATTTCAAATCCTTAGCAGAAGGTATTAAGGCTTATTTGGTATGACAAGAAGAATATTGAAACAAGAATTAACGAACTTGCTTTAAATAGAAAATCTTCAAGAAAAATAGCTGAAATTGTTGGAGTTTCACAAGCAACGGTGTCCAGAGTAATAAATAAAGTTGAAAGAAATACTCTAGAGCCTATAATAAGTCATTCTCGGGTCTTAGATAAGTATGATGAAAAATATATTGGAAGATTAGCAACAAGTGGCAAATGCTCCACCTCTACAGAAATACAAAGAGAACTCAAGACCTATGCAGGAATATCCGCCTCTTCGAGTACTATACTGAGCACATTAAAACTTAGCAACATCGTATCTAGATACAAAAAGAAATGCCCACA
>NIPM01001974.1:0-12899 GCA_002738285.1 Holacanthella duospinosa
AAAGTGTCATTGACAATGAGGGTAACTACACTTAATTATATTAAAATTTTCTCAATTTCTACAAAGTATTTTTTGAGATATAACAAAAAGTTTTTACCGCTACATTTTCTTGGACACTCTAATAGAATTAGATTGAATATTAGAAAATCACTTTTATTTGATTCTTTCCTTTTCTTTTTAATTTTCTTAAATAATTTTTTGGTTTCTTTGTCCATTTTCTTTAAATTTTTCTTGTTTTTGCATGCGCTTTTGTAAATACCCTTTTCTTCCAAAGTAATTCCTTCTTTTGTAATTGTAGGACCTTCTAATGTTATAGAAGATGTTAAAATTAGCTATCTTGTAAATTTCATAGTATTTATTTCTTATTTTCTCTTATTTATTAGCTTATAAATATCCTATTATTTGCCGCTTGTTGAACATAAACACAAAATGTATAAATTAATTGGTACCTTTATGAATATGAATTGGACATCGCCATTTTTATAAGTTATAAACATATTTTCGTTCTGTACATTCCATTTTACATATTTAAAAATAGGTTGAGTTATTTAAGAATTAAAAGGTGCATCACAAAAATGAAGTATAATATTTAGCTTTGTAATATATAAAATAGATATAAAAGAGATTTATTATTTTAAATTTAATTCTTTTATAACAATCAATCTAAATTATTTTATTAACTTTGATGAATCTTAATTCACCATTGTAGGACTGGGAAGGTAAATAACAAAAGGTTTTGCCACTTTACACTTTTACTATATGAAATTACATTTTTTGTGACAAAATATACATTAATACAATAATAGCATATAGTATTTATTTAAATATTGTGTTTAGAAAGCAAAATTTTCAACTCCTTCATGCTTTTACACTCAATTTGATTATCCTTTTCTTCGATAGTACCTAACTTTAGCTCGAACAAACCTTTCTTTTTCATATAAGAACCAATGTAAGGTTGGTATAATGAAGTCTTAATATTTTGTTTTCGTTCTTTGAATTGACTTTGAAAAGACATTTGAGTTTGATTTCAAAAACAAATTCAATTTATACTGAGACATTGATTAGGATTATTAGGACAAGCATGTGCTCGTGTTCGAAATCATACTTATTCAAAGTAAAATAATAACTATTATTCAATTAAAAATAATGTCATTTGTACTCGAATGATAATTGACTCCAATAAGGATATCGATTATCACAAAATAAACAATGAATGCAATTGATGAAAAATTAGAATAGATGCAATTTTTCAAAATGTGTCTACAAAATGAGGGTTTATTTATTAACTTTCAACTCAAATTTTTAGGCGTTTTATATATTTATAGAAAAAACGCCTATAAATCTTGCCGTGTCTATTCATCTATCACGTTTTTCAACACGCACATGTCTGAATGAATCAGGTTAGAAATTTGCATTAGTCATCACCTAATACCCTCCCATATTAATAATTTTTAGATATCTTTATTTTTCGTCGAGCTATTAATAGTTTAATATCAATTTTCTCAAAATATCTCTGCCAAAATTATAGGTAAATCAACATTTGTTTTGAAAACAAAGAAAATCTACATATGAAGGGGATCTCTATTTTCTAAGCGAGACAGAAAATAATAGAAAAGTTATAATACGTATTTCATATTGTATACAATTATCTTGATTTTCAAATGTTTTGTACAAGAAAAATAAAACGCCTAATCCATACCTCAAGTCACACATGGACGAATTGCTTGCCAATCTTATTAATTTATATTGTCAAATAATAAGTTTATTTTCAAAAGAGTTCAAAAGGGATAGCAGTGAATGTTCCAAATATTACTTGCGGATTTGAGCACTAATTCTGAAGAAATTAATATGTCATTTTTTTCATAAAGAGATTCATTATAAAATCCATTGATTATATAGATATTTCCATCCTTTATCTTCAATCTCCAACAAATTGAATAATGAGATGAATCCTTGGGATTTGAGTGAAGGATTACCATCTTAAATTTGTCAGAATAAGATAGATCTATATATTTATTGTACTCATAATTGTAAATGTAGAAGCATAATCCATCATGTTTTGGTATAAAACTCCATCTGCTATGTTTATTATCCTCTAAACTAAATTGGGCTGATACTTCATTACTATCCTTGTTTTTATATAATACTAAATTTTTCGAAGTTCCACTATTCTTTATAGAGCAATTATTGCCGTTCATTCCTATATTAATGACGACTTTTGGTAGATATTTTGTGATATTTATTATTTGATTGAGTCTGTAAATATTTAACCCAGATAAAGAATAAAGTTTAGAGACTTTGTATACTAATCGAAATATATATATTCGGTATTTTCTTCAGCGAAAAACTCACTGGCACCAACTAAGACATCATATCCATGTATCAGGTTGTTGCTTTTGCTAAAAGATAGAGAAATAAAATCGATAAGTATATTAATTGCTTTTTTGTTTTCCATATATACCATAAAAACAAAACTTCGTATATAAGGAAAAATCATATTTTCGTCTTCATATTTCTTTATATAAGGACGGACTTTTCCGAATTCTCTTTTCAATATATTTTTACTTAGATTGCCAATCAAAGGAAATAATAATAAAGACACTTTGTTTCCTACACTCTCTATTTTATATTTATTTTCTTCTGTATATAAATACTCATCCTTTATTACTTTTCTAATAGAAAATTCCAAGTTAAATATCAAAGCTTGACTAATTCCTGCCTTATTTTTCAAAATATCAAATAAATCATCAAAGCCAACTATCTTTCTAGAAATAGTTGATAAGATGCATAAAAACCTTACCAATGTCATTAATATAACTTCTTTATTTTCGATACTATTATAAGATGTTTTTAATATAATTTCTAAAATCTCACCACGATAGCTGGGTAAATAATTTGTAACTTGATCCAAATATTTTATGGCCCCATTTACATCAAATATTAACAATTTCTTTGTGGCTTTTTGTATCCTAGTATTCTTTAAATGTTCTTCGAATCCTTTGATCGAATTGTTTATATCTTCCATATATGATCTAAGCTTGCCCAAAATACTAATAAGATCATTCAACTGTTTAATATCGAGACTTTTTAAGAATTCTTTCATTTGACTGATGAGTTTTTCGAATTCATAATAAATTTTTTTCATACAAACACTCCACCTTTCGTATATTTTATGAGTATAATTTTTATTTTCTTTAAGAACAGATCCACGTATTTTATAAACATCCCTAACTATAAATAAAGCTTCACTACATAAAATACCATTAGATATTGATAAACAGATACTGCTTTGACTATTGGTATTTTCGCATACCAAATCTTTCAAATATTCTAACCGGCTATCTTTTATGGTACAGTTTTTTGTGAACTCAATAAACCCACTAGTTTCATTCATCATTTCTATACTATTGAAAAGATTATCTATATTATAAAATTCTTCTATCATTTCATCAAAAGTATTGAATTCTAAATCTCTTTTCTTGAAAATTCTCCTGTGCATATATGAGAACTTTATAGAATTATTTATCACAAGATCTGTTACTGATTGAGTTTGATTCTTTGGATATAGGCTTTCATGGACTTGATTCTGCTTTATTGATAAAGTTTGAACGATGTTTATATCCATAAAAATCATAATAATGATAAAAATATAACTACTCATAATTGATTTATAAATCAATATTCTAGAATATACTGGGGCCTCTCGCATCATTTGCGTATCAGAGATCATTAACTTTAGCATAGCTAACATTATCAGGCAAAAAAGTAGAAAGTTTTATTTATAGATTTGGATTGATCGGTGTTGAAAACAAATTTCTAAAAACATGGAATCACTTTTGTTTTTTCTTGGTTATCATATCTCTAAAAATATTACCGAAAATTTTTATTCTTTTGTAAAAGATTTGGACTAAATAAAAAAATCTTATTTACTTGTATAAAAAATCAACAATTAATATTTTAGAGTTTTGCATCAATAAAGCTATATTTTATATTTGATGAACACTTGGTTTGTATTTTAAAGAACATTTGTACATTTTCATGAATAACAAACAATATATCATAAATAGGACTAATAAAACTCTTATTCATAGTTGTTAATAGAACATCATAATTAAATCGAATTTTGCTTTATGTTCAAGAAAAGTTTCTTGATAAATTAGCAGATGTAGTTTTGGTATAAATTTTTGTGAAATATCAGTCCATAAACTTAATGATTTATTAAGAAATAGCAGGAAAATCTATAAACCTTTGAATAGTATTGTATACTTTTTTAAGAATTGCTTAATAACTATCCAATTTTACTATTTTTACAAATTTTACCATTTCATTTAAAACCTTGTAAAATATCGACCAAAATGGACAATAGATTCCATTCAATAGATTTTTCCAATCGATAATGAAATATAAACACAAATTTGATAGATATCTAAAAAATTTAAATATAGACTAAAAGTTACATAAAATAAAAATGATAAATATTATACTACATTTTATATGGATTCAAGGACAAAGTCAATGGCAAACCGATGGAGAAATCAAGGGAGAACAAATACTTGGAGGAGTCCTGCGAGAAACAATCAACGTGGAAATCAAGGTGTCGTACCAAGAAACAACTCTCCTGTACATAAAAATAGCCCAAAATCTGAAAAGATAATCGAGGACAATTTAAACCATCTGGAAAGGTCCTAAGCACAAATATGATCCAATTTAATTAATGTGTAAAGATGGAGGTACTTCATGTAAGAATATCAAAATCGGATTGGATAAAGAAAAGACAATTATGAGCGCTTATTAATACCGAAAAAGGAGGTAATAATCAAAGTAAAAATAACGGCTTATTGTAAAGAACTACAGAGATGCGGAACTATAATTGCATTGCAGACACTGCTAGTTATGTGGATTTGAAAGACGAAAATGGAAATTTAGTCTCTTACTCACCAGTTCTATCTAAACAATATGGATTTCCAGGTGACTATTATTTTAATTATGATATATTGATGACATCAATTCCGACAAAACGTGATGGTTCGAGCATCAGAATAGAAAACGCAATAAAGGAGATGCTAATTTCCATGATGTCATCAGTCATGAATTTATGCATGGGTTTGGAGTTGTCAGTTCGATGGGATTAGTTGACGAAAATTGCTTGGCTCCATTCAAATTGGCGATGGTAAAGTTGAGGTCACTAGGGCATTAGGAACTGTTTGAGATCAACCTATGTGAAAAACAACCGAGCTATGCTTGATGTTTTCAAAGGATTCAAATCGATCACGAAGGACAGACAGTACAATAGCCTTAGAGAAGTTACTTCGCAACTTAAAAGATCCGGTGAAATTGATCAAGAATTAATGAAGATGGCCATAACTCCTAAATCTAAATCAAAAGTTCGCATGGAAGCATTAAAATGATCCCTCTAGATACTAGTTCACATACGTATAAACTAGGAAGAAGTGTTAATCATATTTATTTCGATACTTATATCAAAACTCCCGATTCTATGCTGGAGTTGCCTTTTATAACGGAAGTCCTTTAGTAAAAAATAAGAATGGAAGATAGTCTGCTCCGGTAAGTGATATGGTTCTCGATATTCTTTCTACTATGGTTAGAAAACTATTATCAATCCTAATGCTAATNTCTACTATGGTTAGAAAACTATTATCAATCCTAATGCTAATACACTGCCCGTCAAAAGTGATTCAGTATTTGGAAAATTCGAACTTAAATGGTAATTCATGAATGAGTAAGACTTCAACCAAGCTAATACTCATATAATACATAGATACTGCCTTTGTCTATAACATTAAAAATATTATAGATATGTTTAAAATATGGGACAAAATTTTTGAAGCCTCGGTTATAATTCTAGAATATTAGTGATCATAGTGAAAATAGGTTGAGGAAGCAACTAAATTGGCAAGAAATATAGCTAGGAGATATTTTATGGATAGTAAATACTTAAATTTATTTTCATTCTTACTGTTTTATGCATTCAAGAAACTAAAATTCCTCGACTAATTAGAATAGAATTATGTTTCAAAAATTTTGTCCCATATTGATAGAGTTATGATTACTCAAAGTTGAAAGTAGGTGATTCAGTGTTTTGACCAAGTTTTTAAAAAATGAAAAATCAATAGATTGTGTGCCCGCCCTTGGTTTTTCTTATCTGTTCGAGTATTCTAGGCATTGACCTAACAAGCTTAAGAAATACTTCAGCTGAAATATTGTTCCATATATCTTGAATTCTCTCCCAAAGTTCATCTTTGTCTTTACATGGTGGTCGAATTTTTAGCTCTCTTTTCATATGATCCCATAGATGCTCAATTGTGTTAAGGTCAGAAGATTGTGCAGGCCATTTCATTATCTTTTATTTCGTTTCTTTTGAACCATTTTTTATACTTGAAGCGGTATGAGAGGTCGCATTGTCATTTTGAAAGACAATTTTAGATTTGACCAAGCCATACAAGTCAATTGTATACATCAGCTCATCATCCAGAATACTCTCATATATCTCAGAATTAGCACTGCCATCAATTCTACAAAGATACCCAACACCTGATTAAAGCATACATCCCCAAATCATAATTGATCCACCACCGACTTTTTTTGATTAAGTAATATTCTGATCTCTGAGTGGTTCCCCGATTTTTCTGAAAGTTCTATCACGTCCATCAGATCCCTCTAGATTTACTTTAGTCTCATCTGACCATATAACCATATCCCAGTCCTTACTTTCTCAATTTTTGTGTGTTTTTTCAAATTCTGATCTTGCTCGACGATGAGATTTTTTTAATTGTGGGCATTTCTTTTTGTATCTAGATACGATGTTGCTACGTTTTAATGTGCGCAGTATAGTACTCGAAGATGCGGATATTCCTGCATAGGTCTTGAGTTCTCGCTGTATTTCTGTAGAGGTGGACCATTTACCACTTGTTGCTAATCTTCCAATATATTTTTATCATACTTATCTAAGACCCGAGGACGACATATTATAGACTCTAGAGTATTATTCTCAACTATTTATTACTCTAGACACTGTTGCTTGTGAAACTCCAACAATTTCAGCTATTTTTCTTGAAGATTTTCCATTTAAAGCAAGTTAGTTAATTCTTGTTTCAATTTTCTTCTTATCATACCAAATAAGCCTTAATACCTTCTGCTAAGGATTCGAAATAAAAATGAACAATTTTGCGGTATTTTAGAATGTTCTAGAATGAAAAAGTTGTAAATTTAAAAAATTCGACAAAACACTGAATCTCCTACTTTCAACTTTGAGTAATTATAACTCTATCAATATTTAAAAGATATCTATAATATTTGGATAAGTTATAGACAAAGGCTGTATCTATCTACCATATGAGTATTGGCTTTCTTGTAGTCTTACTCATTCATGAATTTCCATTTAAGTTCGAATTTCCCAAACACTTAATCACTTTTGACAGGCAGTGTATCAATAATCCAAATGACTAATACTTCTACCATAACTATAAGTTCTTGATTCAGCATCTAAAGGTAACATTTTAGTAGAGCCATCAGATTTTTTTACTTTAAATGTCATAAATCTTGATTTTGTTGTTAATCTCATCAACTCTTAGAATTTAGAATATTCATCATGTTTTCCATCGCACTAGTAAATCCACTATACCCTGAAAATCTCTTGCTCTTTTTAATGAACTTGAACCTTTTGAAAATAGTCATGAAGTTACGGTTATCATTTACATTCCAGGCATGTTTATCAAATATTCTACCAATATTTGTCACTTCAAATTCTTCTCTGGCATTTTCTTCAAATCTATACTGAGACAAAGATTTCGAATCTTTAGGATCACTTTGATTCAAAGTGATACAAAACCCAAGTCCATGAATAATTTCATGACTTATTGTGTCATGAAATTTGTTATCTCCATGCTTAGGTTGATGAATGTTGAAATTAAATCTCCATTTTTGATCTATATTAATTGTCATAAATATATCATAATCTTTCTTACCTGAATATCCATATTGTTTCGCCAAAACAGCAGGATACTTGATTAGAGCACCATCACTTCCTTTTAATGCTACGAACGAGCCTGGTGAAGCTGATGCAGTCACTGGTACTCCACATCTTCTTAATTCTTTACAATAACTAACAACATTGACTTCTACCATTATGGCCTTTTGTAATATTAACACTGATTCGTAATTTTCTTGTACTAATTCTAACCCTTTCTTAATATCTTTACATGGGGTCTTACCGCCTTCTTTATAGTTCACTTTGAATTGAAGCATGTTTTTGTTTACTAGCCTGTCCTCCTTCAGGTAATTTTTTTAATTGGTTGGCTTCCTGATCTAGGATTATTTATTTGATTCTTTCTGCTATGGTTCCCCATCTATTTTGCTATTGATCTTGTGCTTAAATCCACAAAAATTGTAATACAAGGTTAAAACTATTCATTTGGATTCTGCTAATTTTTTTTATTACATTTATACTTTTTAATACATTATTTGTGTTTTTCTTCAATGATCATCAGTCTTACAGATCTATGAAGTGGAATTTTGGTTGAAAACATCCGGTAATTGAAAATAAATGAAATGGTGCTTCTTTTAGTTGTAGTAAATTATAAATAGATCACAAGTCTTATCACTAAAATATTGTAAAAAAATCGTGCTTCTATTCATTAAATAGCAAAATAAACCTAATAAAAACAATGCTCATTTAAGCTATTAAAAATTTCATGGTCATGTTTAATTTCCTATCGCGACCAATGTTTCACAAATTAAAAAAGTCTGTCCTTATCTACTATAAATATATTTTTAAGCCTATATTCAATAGAAAATATCGAATATGAAATTTATTCGAAAGAATTTAAAATTGATTGCAGCGAATATCCCAAATATTTCTTGCATATTTAAGCACCAATCTAGAAGAAACCATAATATCATTTTCAACATGAAGAGATTCATTATAAAATCCATTGATTATATAAATATTCCTCTCCTGTATCTTCAATTTCCAACAAATAGTATAAGGATAAGAACTTTGAGAGTTTGGTTTGAGAATAGCCTTTTTAATTTGGTCAAAATAAGATAAATCAAAATATTTCTTATGTTGGGTATTGTAAATGTAAAAACAATAACCATCATGTTTTGGTATAAATTCCCATCTACTGCTTTGATCATCTTTTAATTTTAATTGAGCCGAAAGTTGTCCATTGTAAGGATTCTCAGAAATAACGATAAACTTTGACGTGGCATTATTCATTATGGAGCAATTTTTTCCACCCATTCCTATATCAACGACGACTTTTGGTAAATATTTCGTGATGTCTCTTATTTGATTATATCTATTAAGATCTAAATCAGGTATTTTATAAAGCTGTTTGACTTTATATACCAATCTAAATATATATTCGGTGTTTTCTTGACCGAAAAACTCGCTAGCACCAACTAATATATCATAAACATGTAAAAGATTGTTGATTTTTCTAAAAGATAGAGAGATAAAATCGATGAGTATATTGATTGCTTTCTTGTCCTTCAAATATGGCATAAAAATAAAACTTTCAATATAAGGAAAAATCAAATTGACATCTTCATATTTCTTTATATAAATTTGTACTCTTTCAAACTCTCTTTTCAATATATTTCGGACCATATCACTGATCCAAGGTACAATTAAGGAAGTTGTTTTTCTCATAGTCCTATTTATTTCATATTTATTACGCTCTGTATCTAAGGATTCTGTTTTTATCATTCTCCTAGTGGCTAATTCAAAGTTCAGTATACAATCTTGACTATAGCCTCCATCTTTCTTTATAATATCAGTTAAAGAATCAAATCCAATGATTTTCTTTGAAGTAGATGAGATTTTAAATAAAAATCTTGCCATTCTCATTAGTGCCTCATCTTTGTTGTTGGTCATATTATTATACTTATCCAATATTTCATATAAAACTTCATCACGATAGCTAGGTAAATAAATTGTAACTTGATCTAAACACTTTATGGCTCCGCTTATATCTAATATTGATAACTTCATGGTAGCTTTCTGTATTCTAGTATTCTTTAAATTCTCTTCAAATAATATGATTGAATTGTTTATATCTTCCATATATAAGCTAAGATGATTCAAACTGTTAATGAGACTATTTAATTGTTCATGATCCTTCAGGACTTCTTTTATTTTGTTAATAAGTTTCTTAAATTCAGGGTATAAGTTTCTCATTGAAAAGCTCCAACCATCAAATATTTTTTGCATAAAATATTTGTTATGTTTTAGAACAGAACCATATGCTTTATAAGTGCTATTGAGTACCATTAGAACTTCAGAACATCTAGTATCATTATATAAAGATGAACAAGTAATGTTTTCCATCTTTAAGTTTTCACATATCAAACCTTTCAGATATCCTAACTGTCCTCCTCTTGTAATAGAAATCCTCTCAAGTTCTATAATACAAGTAGTATTCTTCATCGTTTCAAGGTTATTGATCATCTTATCCATATTGTCAAATTCTTCGATCATTTCATCAAAAATATTAAATGTTAAACTTCCTTCCTTCAAAATTTGGTTATTAAATAATTGTACATCATTTATCTGAAGAGATGTAACCTGACTTGTAAAGCTAACTTTTCCTTGATGCTTTATAAATGATGATTTAACAATAGCAGTATTGATGATTAATATGTAAACCATAAATATATATCTATGACTGCGTATTCTATAAATTAATCTACCCAGATGTGCTGAGAAGATTATTATCATCTGTAACTTAGAGAGCATTTATGTTCGTTATAGTTATATGAATTTTTTTGTCTATTTATAGGTGTTCAAAACAAATATTTAAAAATAGGACATCTTATTTTTGATTATTTTTAGAAATCCAGATCTCCAAATAAACTGTTGAGAACTTATTCTTTTATTTGAAATATTGATAATATAAACTAAATAAAGATTCATATAAGGTCCTTTTGATATTATATATATTATTCTGAATCAAAAGTATTATACTTCATTTGTAAAAACATTTTCATTTTTTGAAAATTTGACGTTTATTTTGAAAAATATTTATAGATTTTTAAGAATCAAAATATATTAAAATCTAAATATAGATGATTTATTGTTATTTTTATTATGTAAAACCGATCAAACACAAAATTTTTCTCAAGGATTTTCGTTTGGATCAACTTGTTCAATTGACAAAATAAATGTAAAGAAATATTACAGTGTGAGGCATATGAAACTGAACAACCAGGATTTTTTTATTTGTGGTGTATAAAAATTAAATACTATATAAATGTAAAAGAATAAATTTCACGAAAACAAATAAAATGAGATCGAAGTGTATTAGTAACAGAAAAATAAAAAGAATCCAAATACAAACACTTTCTAGAGAAGGAAAAAGCATTAATTATATAAGTCACAGATTAGCTGTTTGCAAAAATACAATTATAAAATGGAAAAAAAGCAAGTCTATTGAAGATAAACCCAAAGGCAGACAACCACAAAGCTTGACTCTTACACAAAACAATTTATAAAGAGAAGGTTATATAAGAAAATTAACAGCTCAATACGAAAAACAAGTGATGCATTAAATCGTTCAAGAAATTATTTAGATCAAGGAAAGACAATATCAATTAAAACGGTCCA
This sequence comes from Holacanthella duospinosa, assembly GCA_002738285.1. Lineage (NCBI taxonomy): Eukaryota > Metazoa > Arthropoda > Collembola > Poduromorpha > Neanuridae > Holacanthella > Holacanthella duospinosa. The sequence goes on from NIPM01001974.1 coordinate 11,627, forward strand.
AAGATATGTAAAATCAACACCATGGGGTAAATATGCTTATAAAAAGCAACTAAAACCTAAAATAAGTGAATTAATGTCAATAGTAGGCAAAAATTTGCTGAAACCGTCAAAAATGGAGGCTATTTAGAAGATACAAAAAGGAGGGAACAAATGAGATCTCACATATTGTTCACCAATGAAAAACCTATAGAATTCTATCCTAAATCCAATGCTAGTCAAAGTAGATATATAACAGAAAACAGAAATGATTTTCCTGACAAGATTCAGTTAAATTCACACCAAAAATTATGGTGACTGGCGGATTTTGTGCGCAAGGAAAAACCAAACTCCATTTTTGGAAAAAAGCCGTACAACTAATGAAGATTATTACAAAAAATATATATTGCCGGTATATTATAAGGCTATGGAGGATCGGTAACTTTTTCCGATAAAATCCAAGATTACATATATGCAAGATGTGATTCCAACACACAGTACAAATGAACTTTTGTCCAGGTTAAAAAAAAATTTTCCAATGTTTTGGGAAGAGGCACGTGGCCAGGAAATTCAGCGGATTGAAATCTAATTGAAAATCTATGGTTTCTTCTCAAAGCAGAAGTTCAAAAATACCCAGTTCCTAGGGATATTTCTGCTTTAAAAAGAAGAATTAGATATGCCTGGGATGATATCCTCTCAGCTACCTGAAAAATCTCTCAGAATCCTTTAAAAAAAGAATTGAGGAAATTTCTAATCTAGATGGTGGGCATATTAAATACTAGGTAACAATATATTAAATTTCAAATAAATTATACGGATTTGTTATTGAGTTATTAAATATTAACAAATATAAATTAAATAGATTCAGTTTCATGTGCCACATACTGTAGAGTGTCAAAGAAAATGTAGCGGTAAAAACTTTTTGTTATATCTCGAAAAATACTTTGTAGAAATTGAGAAAATTTTAATATAATTAAGTGTAGTTACCCTCATTGTCAATGACACTTTTNAAAAATACTTTGTAGAAATTGAGAAAATTTTAATATAATTAAGTGTAGTTACCCTCATTGTCAATGACACTTTTCCAGCACTCAAGCAGTCTTTGAACACCACGATACAGCCCTGGATTCATTCCTTTTAAAATCGCCATTTCTAGCCAAGTTTCGAACACCGACCAAGTTTCAAACTGTACACCACGAAGTTCACGTTTAAGAGGTCCAAAAAAATCATAATCACATGGCGAAATATCGGGAGAATATGGTGGTTGGTACCATTGCTCGATTTTCTTATCTACTAA
>NIPM01001975.1:0-12888 GCA_002738285.1 Holacanthella duospinosa
ATGTGTGTGATTTTGTGTTTCAAAAATCACATAATTTGTCTGTATTTAAACTTATAAAATTGGACAGGAATAATGGACCACACTTTATTATAAAGTGTGTACACAATTATATAACTAACAAGCTTTTAATATAAAAAATGTTTTTTTTACATAGATAATTAAAAAGTTAAATTACCATAATGTTTTTTATGTTAAAAAAATACAATTGAAATATATTTTTGATTTATTTGTAAAATATTTGTTTGTTTATTGATGTATTCGGAATTTTTAGTTGTAACAGGAAATAATAATTTATCGAAATAAATGCGATTAAATTATCATAAAAAATATATAGTAATTTAGAAAGAATAAAAGATAAAAGATTTATTTAATAAAATCAACTCTATTAATCAAAACTTGACAAATTCTGTTAAACACACTATCAATGAGGTTTCTTAAATATTGTGGATCTAAAGAGCTCCATTCATGATAAATAGCCTTTTCTAAATCATCGACACAGCTGAATTGTCTACCATTTGAAGAAACTCTTTTTGAAAAATATCCCCACAAATTTTCAATCGGATTCAAGTCCGGGCTCTTTGAGGACCAGGTAAGAACGTCGACATTTTTACTTTCAAAATAAGAGTCAGTAGATTTAGAAGTATGAGGAGAAGCGTTATCTTGTTGGAAAATAAATTTGTTTCTTCCTCCAACAACCTTTGTATGTCCTTTATTAAATACATTTTCCTCTAAAAAAATTTGGTACCTATCAGAATCTAAATTTCCATTTATTCTTACTACTTCCAAAGTACCTTTATAGCCGAAAGCCCCGAAGAACATAACAGAGTCACCGCCTATAAAAAATAAAATAATAATAAAAATGGGTTACCAAATTGTCGTTTTGAGAATGTTTCCTTATCATTACGCGTATCGTGCCAGTAGTAGGCGTACCCATCTGGACCATCAAGATTCCATTTTTTCTCATCTGAAAAATCAACCCATCTCCATTCATTAGACCAAGTTTGGACATTTCTTGCAAAATCTAAACGCTTGGCTTTGTGTCTTGTTTAAAACCGGCTTGTTTATTTTTCTCATATACTTTAGGTTGGCTGAATCCGTTAAAACTGTGTGTATTATTTGATGGCTTACAATATTATCTAGCATTCTTTGTATTTCTCTTGTGGAATATTTATCTTTTGACGTCCATTTAAATATCAAACCTTTAGTTCTGTTGGAAAGAATTGATTTTCTGCCTTTTTTATGTTCATTTATATTGTATCTTTCCTTTGGATTAGAATATCGTTCTACTACTCCATAACTTCGCTTCAATTCCTTCGCAATTTTATATATCGATTTTCCCTCAATAATAAGAGCATCTATTTTGCCTTTTTCATATTCACTAAGGTATGTTCCTCTTGCCATATTATAATTTTGATACTCCTAACCCTTCTTTTATTTATTAATCAATATTATTCTCCTTATCCTATCTATTTCCTGTTACAACTAAAAAGTCCGAATACATCAATAAACAAAATATTTTACAAATAAATCAAAAATATATTTCAATTGTATTTTTGTAACATAAAAAACATTATGATAATTTAACTTTTTAATTATCTATGTAAAAAAAACATTTTTTATATTAAAAGCTTGTTATATAATTGTGTTACACACTTTATGCATATCGCCAAAGAAAAATTGATGTCTATGAATCCGTGTTTTTATTGTAAAATATTATAATCAGGTCATATAAAACACCATAATCTAATTCCTTAAATATTTAGATTGATGAAAAATTGTAGATCAGATAATTTTGTCCAACCTTTACAATTGTTTCAATTTTGAAATGAAAAGATCACGAAGCATAACCCCCGAAATTAGCAGGAAACTTAAAATTAACACGAGTCCAGAAGATATATACAGACATTTAATCGAAAAAGATCCGTAATTATGCTTTTATGAATAAAATTTATAGAAAATTAAAAGAAATTATAGATTCTAAGTCTTGTGTTCTATTTCAAGAAAAAATCGAAGAAAGATGCAATGAATGGACATTTAAATCTATTTGTAAGTCTATATTATCCCAAGTAAATATAAGTTAGTTTTTATTTCTTATCAATTAAATGGCAAAGCTGCAAAATCAATAATTCTCAAATATCAAAAGCTGAAGCCCGATTCCGATCAACAAGAAGATAATATAGACTTAACCCAGTTTTTAGATTCAACTCAGGTTTTAGCTATGGAACCCAGTGTAATCAAAAGTGCTGGTTTATCTCAAAAGAAAGTTGATTACTTAATTGGACTTGCAAAGATTTATTCTTCTGGTACAGCTAGCGATAAAATTATTATGGAATCTACAGATGAAGAAATATATAATTTATTAACACAATGTAAAGGAATAGGAAAAGTAATCTCTGATTTAAATTTCTAGTGGACTGTACAAATGTTTCTTATTTTCGAACTTCGTCGTTTGGATGTATTTCCAGCTTCTGATTTTGGAGTCAAGAAAGGCATGATCAAGCACTTTAGTTTGAACAATAAGTTACAGAAATCTAATAGCAAATTAACTTTGCAATTACTTGAAGAAAAGGCAGAAATTTGGTCACCTTATAGGACAGTCGCCTCTTGGTATATGTGGCAAGTTACCAATACCTTCTCCGTTTGATTTTTATACACATTTCTTATTTATATCTTGTTTATAGTCAAAATACATCCAACCCTAGAATTGTGGCTCTCAACATTCCAGCTGCCATCGGAAAAAAATGCGATACATAGTTGGAGAGTCAAAAGTTTACTTCACAAGGATTTGCAATTCAAAAATATCTAGTACAAAGGTGATTTATATAATTACATTTTTTTGGGTTTTATTCTTTGGATTGATTTAGATTTAGGAAATGCAACTTCGTCCGATTTTCTCAAATTCGAATTTCGAATTATTCGTTTTTTCAACTTCAAAATTCGGATTTAAAGCATTATAGTTTTATTTTTAGAATTTTTGAAAATAATTTTGAATAAAAGATGAAAGTTTAATTGAAATTAAAGAGCTTCATTAGAATTTTGAGACTTAAAAAATGCTCTTAAAAAGCAAGGTTCACTGAGTGTTTTATCATTTAAACTCGATCTTATCCTATTACAAATGTAACCAGCAGAGGAAAAGGCACGCTCTGATTCTACACTTGTTGGAGAAATCGACTTTAAATGAACATTGATTAATTCTAAATGATATCCTCTAGAACCTCCGACTCAAAGAGGTCCATTTCCTTTGTAACAGTTTCTAATAATGATGTTGTTACTTGAATCTACTCTACATGTGCATTGTTATCCATATTTTTGATTGCCTGAATAAGAACATCCTTTAAATCTTGAACTTTTAGAGAATCATCTGAAGAAATTATACCAATAGGGTCATCGATATTTTGACTGAAATCACCCAAATCTTTATTCTCATTATCACTATATTCTGGGTGTAATCTAAGTATCAAACTCTTTATAATAGCAGCCATAAGATTTTTTGACAAAATATTAAAAACTCCGATTTCAGATAATGATTAAAATTTTCCAATATGGAGATATTGTAAAACCGACGATAAATTCTTTCTTCTTTCGAATATTCTTCTTTTAAGTGATTCATAAATCTCAAGCCCAATTTTTGAACCCTTTTCTTTCATTCACATAAGCAAAATTGTAATACAGCATCAGCTGTAAGAAGGTCGGCATCTCTTGAACAAAGCGAATCAATCCCTAGCTTTAAAGGCTGCAAAGCTTCAATAAGATCCTTTATATCTGTTAATTCTACTTCATCCAATAATAAAGAGTTATTGACATCAATTAATGTTTTTTGATGCAATTTTTCAACTTACAAAATTTTTCAAGCATAGATAATAAACTGTAATAACGTGTTTTTGAGTCGATTTCTAATTTTATCTCTTTTTTGAAGTCTGTAAGAATATAAGTTTGAAGGATTTCATTTTTTAGGGGTGATTTTTTAAACATTGCAATAATTTTTCTCACTTTTGATATAATCTGGGTATAGTTCTTGTGAATAATTTCATTCTCTGTAAATGCCAAAAACACCTCTAAATTTCCATTTTCTTTATTATCATCTTCTGATACTTCTGATTCGAAATCTAAAATTGTATCTAATTCATTTTCATGATTGGCATCATCAATTTGGGCAGAATTTATCGTACTTCTATACAGAATATCGGTAATCGAGAGCTGAATCATGTGTGCTAAGCACAGTTGCATTTCACAGCTTGATATTTTCTTTATTTTGGTGTTGACACTACAACCATCGCAAACTACAGATACAATATCCCTTTCAAATAATAAATCGTAAGAATTAAGAAGACCTTTCACCTTTTTTAATCCAACTTCTGAAGTAAAAGATCCCCTAATTTCTGCCAAACCAAGATCCCAAAACAAGTCGGACTCTGATTTTATAATAACATTTAAATAACGCCTATTATTAGAAGATGTCCACTCATCAAAGATAACAGAAAATTTACAACCAGCTTTCTTCTACGTTCCAATTTCATCTATTTGATAACTTCGAATTTGTTTCGCAAAACCTAAAACATAATCGCGGATGGTATTAGGAGATGCTGGTAATCTTTTATTTAGTGCCATTGATTTAATTGCATTTCTTAAATCTTCAGAAGTACAAAAAACAGAAAATGTAATTCCATCCTTCGAAGTCATACTAGACAATACCAATTCTAATGTCTTTGTTTTTGTAAAATATGAATCAATACACTTTGTCTTTTTTGGAACTAATAATAAATTAATACCGATAATTACTTTGTTCTTGTTGATTAGATTTTGCCTTGGATCTTTCAATAACAATTGAATGGATACTCTTAAAATGGGTATGAAGAGTAGATATAGTTCCACTACTTTCCAATATTTTTTACAGTAATTAAATTTGCATTGGGCATGTTGACCTTTCACTTCTCTCAAAAAATATGGGACAAAATTTTTGAAACATAATTCTATCCTAATTAGTCGAGGAATTTTAGTTTCTTGAATGTATAAAATAGTAAGAATGAAAATAAATTCATGTATTTACCAACTTTACTATCCATAAAATATCTGTTAGTTATAATTCTTGCCATTTTAGTTGCTTCCTCAATCTATTTTCACTATGATCACTAATATTCTAGAATTATAACCGAGGCTTCAAAAATTTTGTGCCATATGTCCATATAGATTGATTTTGCGAGTTTCTTTTCTTAAATTCTATAAATCCAAAGTCTTTAGTTTGTATTGACATATAGCTATTCTTTGTTTTATTTAAAATGAAATTTTTTATAAATCTGCTATTTGTTTATAAGTTTTGTGATAAGACGATAATGATAAAGTTTCGAATTCGGAGTTTCACAAATTCGAATCTGCAAGCCCTATTTAGATCCCAATGTAGTCTTAACCCCACAGGACCGTGGACCAATCACTTTATTAGTAAAGGAAATTTGAGTTAATTCCAAATCATTGATATAAAACGATTTGCAATTTTATAGAATTCTAAAATATTTGAATGAAATGAGATTCCCGTTTATCATAACCAGTATTAGTTCTCATAAATCTTGTTCTGATTCTGAAATATTGGGGAAAGATGAGAGATGTTATCCAAAACTATTTGTAGCAACCAAAGAATTCCAATCAATAAGAGAAGGACAAAAAATACCTTCAGGTATACGGGTTTTAAATACTTAATATTTAGGCTTGGAAACTAGAATAGATATGAGTACAGGCATGAAAATGGCTAAGCTTTTCAATTCCAACAATTTCAGCTAATCCATCTACTTTAAAATATTATTATAATTTAATACAGAAAGAAAAGTATACTAGTGAAATAAGTGGATACGTAGGCTATATTATACACATGTTTAAAGATAATGTCGATAAAAAAGAATTTGTTGAAATTCTTAAAGATTTAGAAAATAAAGCTCATTCTTTAAAGATCGCAACTAAAATACTACAAAGCACTGTATTTGATTATTTGACTTTATTTCTCTCCAAAAAATGGGATGATGAAATAAGATCATCAACAGCAACTTTATTAGGAACTTCACTTCAAGTATTTCTATTTAATTTAACCTAATTTTAGAACAATCCTGCTTCTAAAAAGCTCGATTACGCCAAACTGAACACCAATTTATTAGATTTAAAACTAATAGATAATGATGATTTACTGGATAGATTGTTATATTTAATCAACATCTTGATTCAAAACACCAATGAATTACATTATTTTGTAGATTTGCCTTTACACATATTAGAAATATTTAGTTTGGATAAAGAACACCACGTTCATATAAAATGTCTGACTATTATTACCGATTTTGTCAATCATTCCGATGATAAACATAAGATTAAATTAGATCTTACTCGTAATTGGCTGGATAAGTTGTATAAAGAAGTTTTGATAAAATCACCAAATCTAGACTTAAAATCGAAAATAATGGATGCTTTATTAGCACTAAATAAAGTAAACACGCGATATACATTAAGAAAAGAGATGAATGATTGGATCCGCAAAGAAATAATGAAATATCAAGATGACAATGTTTTATCAGATTATGTAGAAAGACTCTACAATGTGTTATCGTATAGTGATCCTAATTAAAATATTTATTTATAATTTCGATAAATTGTTATATTTCCTATATAAGGTAACCACACAAGAAGATCCGATTCCGTAATTATGTTGTAGGCCAACTCTCGCGTGAGGTATTTGGCGTTCCTTATTTTCTATGGTGCCTCGAAGTTGATGACAAATTTCATAACACTGAGCTAAACCAGTAGCACCAATAGGATGTCCCTTAGATTCCAACCCACCACTTGGATTGACTACCCAACGATTATTTATCAATGCAATCTTCTTCCCTCTGGGTAATTTAGCAGTATCAATTAATTTGTGTCCTTCTCCCTTTTTACATAGTCCAAGTGCTTCATACATAAATATTTCATTCGAACTAAAGCAATCATGCAACTCAATGACATCTACGTCTCTGATAGTCAATCCTGATCTGTCAAACACTCTTTTTGCAGCTATTTCGGCTAAATGAGCACCTACCAAATTCATGTAACTCGAAGAATTAAATGTCTCTTCAGTATCACTAACTATTTCTTGATCTACTATTTCGATTGCATTTTTCACCAATTCGGGGTGTTGTAAAAGATATTTCTCGCTAACCAAGATGGCAGCAGCGGATCCATCACTGATGGGACAAGACATGGTGGAATAAATTGTATCGATAATCTTATTCTTCTCATTTAATACATCAGCCAATCTTAAATCTTTCTTTACGCAACCTTTGGAATTGTGTAATCCGGCTAAAAAGTTTTTATAACTCACCTTGGAGAATGGTAATAAAGTAGTATTATATTTTTTACAATATTCTTTACAAGCTTCATTAAACATTAATAATACTGATAATGTCATTAAGTTCATTTTTTCAGTCGGAACAATCTTTTCACCTTTCAAAGATTCATGTCTTTATGCTTTTCAATAGCTAAAGGTCTGTCTTCAAAATGTAAGCTTAAACCTTTCTACAAATAATTAATATGATTTTAATATTAAATTCATTTTTTCAACCCCGCATACTAATACAATATCTTTACCAGAACGTATTTCATTTCTACCAAAATAGATTGCATTAGAAGCCGAAGAACAATTATTATTAATATTAATAACCGGAATACCCGAAAGACCAATATCCAACAAAATCCTCTCACCAGAGCAAGAGTCACCATAACAATAACTAAATATTGAAGAATGCAATTGATGGAAATCTAAATTAGCATCTTTTAAAGCTTCTAAAATTGCTTCTTTGCCCATATTTATATACGACCATTCTGTTCTTTTTAATGGCTTTTCGAATGTTGTCATCCAAACTCCTACTATGAACGTTTTGTTCATTTTGAGTTGTTTGCTCCTTACTTTTCCTTTGTACAAAAATCAGATGACTTGTAAAATGAACATTCGCATGAATGCAGTCATATTTCAACGACAAATTCTTTTGTATGTAAAATAGTTATGTGCATTCTATTTAAATATTTTTAATTAAGTTATCGAAATATTTTACTCTAGTTATTTTTTAGAATCTAAATGATTGATCTGAATCTATTCAAGATTAAGTTGTGTAAAGTAAAATTGGTTATATAAATCAAAGAAAAGAACAAACAAAATATAAAGATAGGGAATTTTAATAATACTTAATTATGTGTAAACCAATTGTTTAAGTATCTGTTGTAGGTTAATTTAATAAAAAGTCGGATCAAGTATAAAATTATGTGCTTTATCTATATAAATAAAATGATTTCTCTTTTTTGTTATATAATAAAATTAATTTTAGTAAATTTTAAATAATAAAGTAGTTTATTTAATTGATTTCTTTAATTACATCAATTAATACATTAAACTTAAACTTAGACTTGATTATATTATCTTTGACTATCCATTCAAATAAATATTCTTCTAACACATCTCCATTTATTCCTTTCATTTTTTTGATTCTTCCTTTCACATTTGACCAATAAGATCCAATATTTTGTGTATGAGAAAATGTTTCTTTGTCGATAAAGTGTAAACTATGATTTACACTTAAATACTTATATTTTTCTTCGTATAATAGTTTTTTATAAGCCTTCTACTCATCTGAGACGATTATTGAACCAGCTTTTACAACATTTTTAATTATGGAAAGCAATGTTGATGAGCTCTGATCTTCTACAAGTTTTAAAAATACCTTTTCAGGATGAAAACTTGTACCTGCGATTCCAAAAACCCATAGATGATGGCTAGATGCACTGCCGCGGTGATACTTCGGTTTATATCTAAATAGTGATTCATCAACTTGGACTATAGTAGAACTTCCTCCCAAGCTTATTGGATGCACTTCTAAGTATTTACGACAAACATCTCTCATTTTGCTATAAAATTTATTGATTGTTGCTTTTGATATTCTTAAACCTTCTATACATTCCTTCTGTGACCTATCCTTGCACCACTTATATAATAAAAGTAAAAAATCCTGTAAACTAATATTAAATCATTCAAAAAGTGTTCCACTCTTAGTGATATATACTTTTTATAAGATTCGCATTCTTTATGCATACAACGCCATGCATAGGAATCTATGTTTCTACTATATACTACTTTATTCATTGGATTGTTACACTTTTCACAATATCTTATCCTATGAATTAAACCATACCTCATTAAGTATTCTATAGCTACTTCGATTTTAGCATTAAATATATATGATGGTTTACTATAATAATTAGCCATTAATGTGCTATTTTAAATTTATCAAATAAGCTGATTGAACTTTATTATATAATGAATTACTTAATTTGCTAAATAAGTCCAACTTTATTACATAATAAATTATGTAATTTGTTGGGGGAAAATTTTATACTTGATTTTCATGGGGGGAAGATTTTATACTTGACCTAAAAAGTCTATACGTTTAAATAAGTAAGTTTAGGTTTACGATGAAGTGCGTGTGACACAAGTGGTGTAACAAATTTTACCTAAATTAAACAAAATCCCCCGCCTTTACCGAGCTCTTTATCTGGTAATGTCGCTTCTTTACTTTCTTGCCATTTATTAATACTAAATAAATATCATTATCCAATAGTTCTATAATTTGACTTTCATTGCCAAAATAGGCATCCAATTTATCCCTTTTTTCCTTTTTAAGTAAAACTTTCTGATTTGCTTCAGATTTCTCTCTTTTTCCTTTTTGGAATCTTTTAGCGTACTGTTCATTTGAACCTAAATTATTACTTGAAGACCAATTTTTTAACACAAAGTCATGTGCGTTATTAATACCTAAATGATAAGTAGCATTATAGATTTTAACTGAATTTGCAGTTCTAGCCTTTAAAGTCCCTTTGAGCTTCATTATTATATCGAATAAGGTTAAGTTAAACCTTTCGATTCCGCCATTTGAACTTGAAGCGTATGGAGTTGTTAAGTGATGTTTTATATTGTTATCTGTTAAAAGGCACTTCATTTCTTTTGAGACAAATTCTTTAGCATTATTACTGACAATTTCAGTTATTCTATTTTGTTTATGGATTTTCCTAATAAATTCGATAACTTTAAACGATTCCTTAACCTCAAATTTGAACCACGAATTTTTGAACAGAAAGGCAGGGGTTATAGAACGGATATAACGAGTAAAATTTACAACGAACGCGAAAAGAAATGAAGAATAGTGAAAGTTAAAATAAGCATACACCAATACGAACTCATACTATTTTTATACCATTTGCAAAATCGGTTCTGTAATTTAATGGTATACCGATTTCGATAATATTTATAGAGAAAATGAGTAAAAGTAAGAATGAAATAGACCTATTTCATTTTTCTAAACTTTCCAATTTTAAAACTTGTTTAATAATTAATTTTTTGATTTTTTTTCTAAACCATTCATTGTTTTGAATTTTCGGTTCGATCAGTTAAAATTTTTTTTGACGTATTTATAGTTTTATAGATGAGTGATTATGTGAGATGCCACAAAAATAGTTTACAGCTTACTAAAGACGGATATATTTATGAAAGTAATAGTACTAAACCAAATGAAAAGAGGCACTATGGATGTGTTTTAAATAGTAAAAGATGCAAACCCAGTTGTAACGAACTAAACAGTGAAATTAAAATAGGGAAGCTGCATTCGCATGAACCAGATTACGAGGCAATTGAGAAAAAGACGTTTTATCAAGAGGTTAAAGAAGCTGCTAGAAGCTCATGCTCAACTCCAAAGAAGATTATAGCACAATTAATGGATGGAAAAGATGAATTTCTAATCAATAAAGTATCAAATGTCAATGCACTTCGAAAACAGGCACAAAGAGCAAAAGCAGAGAACCATCCACTTGCCCCTTTTAACTCCAACGATTTTGTTCTTTGTGAAATCTATCTTCTTTCAATGAAGAACTTACCTTTTTTAGTTGCAGATTCGGGAAGAAATAATGAGAGGATATTTGTTTTTGCTAATTTTCGGAACCTACAGGTATTGTCACAATCCGAAAGAATCCACATTGATGGTACATTTAAGGTATCATCGCAATTCTTTGCACAGATGTTCATTATACATGGATTTGTAGATGGCAACATTTATCCATTGATTTATGCTGTGACTAGAAAAAGAACTGCAGAAACATATGACCTTATAATTAACACAATTTTAGATAAAGAACCGTTTTTCAATCCACGTTATCTTTTAACAGACTTTGATAAGGCTCAGAAAAAGCCCTTCGAGGGAAGATTTGGAAACATAAAAGTACATGGCTGCAACTTTCATCTTAGTTCTTGGATGAAACACATGAAGACTTCTAAGCTACTATACAATAATTTTTTTAAAAAAATTGATAATTTCCGGCATAATATGGGGCGATTGATGGCATTTCTCTATCATAAAGATATACCTTTTGGTTATTAAGTAATAACGAGTTTTTTATGAGCATTGAAAACCATTCTATTATCTCCGAGTTCATTAAGTATTTTGAAAAAACATGGATTGATCCAAAACTTGGCAATACACTTCTTTATGGTAAACCGATTTTTGAAAACTGCATTTGGAGTCAGTATAATTTTGTAAAAGATGGATTTGATAGAACCAATAACAAAGTTGAGGGCTTTCATAATGGATTTAGTAAGATGATAAGATGTGATAACCCAACGATATGGACATTCATTGAAAAGATCAAGTTAGAGCAGGGACTTACTGAAACAAAAATCTTACAAGGATTCAAAAAATACGAAACCAAGTTGACTAGGGAACAATCTATAAAAAATTAAAGATTAAAGGCTGCAGTGTTGGTGTATAACGAGAATGAAATATTTAATTATTTTGATAAAATAGCCACTATTATTTGAAATATCTATTATTATTATCTCTATAAAATTATCGAAATCGGTATATCATTAGATTACAGAACCGATTTTGCAAATGGTATAAAAATAGTATGAGTTCGTATTGGTGTATGCTTATTTTAACTTTCACTATTCTTCATTTCTTTTCGCGTTCGTTGTAAATTTTACTCGTTATATCCGTTCTATAACCCCTGCCTTTCTGTTCAAAAATTCGTGGTTCAAATTTGAGGTTAAGATATTCGTGGTTATGGCAATTCGGGATAAAATTGGTGGTTACGTCCTATAATCCTTCATAATTTTCAAAAACTTTGATTCAATTTTCAAAAAAAATTTAAAGATCAATTCTATCAACACTAATAAAATTTCTAATCTGTCCGTAATTGAGCTACTTAAAAACTACTTGACCTAAAAATACAAGTAAGGTATCAATCGAATAAGTATGAATAGGGGAGTGCTTACATGTGGTCTAAAAGTTTGTCGGTCAAAGGTCAAAAAAATTTGATACTTATAATGCCCATTTATTAATAAAGTGGTTGATTTTTAATAGATAAATTTGAATTTTGTACTGATCCAAAAATATATTGAATAGAAATGAAAATATGAGGGACTAACTCCTAGCCTCGACCTACGGGTCAAATATTGGGCATGGGGCAGTTCCCAAGTGCGCTCAACCATGAATTCATCAAAATCGAAAGAGTAGTTGCAAGTCTTGAACTTTGAAAGAGTATTTTTGCGAACTACAGTTGTGTTAGCATGAAAAAAAATTTATACGAACCAGCACGTCGCGCCCTGAGGACTAGAAAGAGCAAGCGAAGCGAGTCCTACTGCTAGTTTAATTATAAAATTATTGAAAACTAGCCAACTTAGCGCGCCTTCGTCGCTTTTTTAATGTGTAAATAATAGTTAATTTTGAATTTAAAGATTTATCAAGATGATATAATATACACTACCCGTCAAAAGTGATTCAGTGTTTTGGAAATTCGAACTTAAATGGTAATTCATGAATGAGTAAGACTTCAAGC
>NIPM01001976.1:0-12873 GCA_002738285.1 Holacanthella duospinosa
AGCCTAAATATATGTATTAATATACTATTATACATGTAATTACATTATAAAATACCCTGCAACGGTCTTAAACCATAATAAAAAAGAAAGCTGTCTAAAAAATATAGACAGCCTATCAGTTAAGGAGTTTTACGTCAATTTGTCTTGATTTTTCTTGGGAAATATAAATATTTATACTATTAGTAGCTGTTAAACCTGCTTTATTAGTTAAAGTAATTGAGAAAGTATATAATCCTGATCTTATAGGCTCATTTCTAATTAGTGGAGGAAGGGTAATATAAGATAGTCCTAGAATGTGTTCCGGGTTATTAATAAATGCTGGACTGGCGTGTTCAAAGTTCCAGTTTCCTGACATATCGGTAGGGGTGATTGTTATTTTATAAGATGTAAATTCTTTCTTCTGTTCAAATTCTACAGAAATATAGATAATTTCATCCAATGTAATAGAGCGGAGGTTAATTGTAGCTGGTACTTTCGGTTCTGGCTCTGGTTTAGGTTTAGGCTCAGGTTCTTTTTCTTCTTCTTTAATAGTAATCTTTACAGACTTTGTTTGTACTTCACCTGCTTTATTAGTTGAACTAACCGCAAAAATATATGTGCCTCATTTAACAGGAGAGCCATCTTGATTTTCAATTTTAATAGTTTGTTTTTCTACAGATTTTTTCGGATCGGTTTTATCCTCCATATTGAACTTTTTATCATAAACCCATTCTTTTGAGTTGTCGTCAGCTACAGGAGTTTTAGTAGCACTCACAAAATTGATTTTTATTTTATACTTATCTCCTAATGCTACTTTGTCTTCAAAAGTTGCATTAAATACAATATTCTTTCCTGCATCAAAAGATAGACTTTCTGTAGGATTACTTAAAGTGATGGTAAGATTTCCAGGATCCGGAGTAAGAGGAGGTTTCTTGTCGTCATCCTTGCTACAAGAAATAATGAACATAGATGTTACCATAAATATCAAAGAGGCAAATTGTGGTTTTTTCATAATATTTTGTTTAAACCGGCTTTTATATTCATAACCTTACAGGTATGCAATATTTTAAAGGTACTTCTTATTAGACTTTACTTTATATTTCTCAGTCGAGATTTATTAAAAACTCCCAAACTATATAACTAAAAGATCTCTCATTTAAGGGTGCTTGACAACACCTTTAATACCTATATATTAAAGCAATTAATTTTGATATAACATCTTGTTGTTTAATAATTTAAGTGTTTTTTAAAAATACACTCGTCATACTAATAATCCCATAGCGTACATTATATCATATTATTGTACTTTATTATAAATCTGAGTTCGATTAATCAAAAAATATGTAAGTGCTTGTTTTTTTATTGTATTGTAAATTATTGAAGGACGTTTTGTAGCATTTTCTATTGTAAATGGTTGAATATAACAATAGAATTTTTACAAAACTCATCAACAAAACAAAAAATATAGGTAACTTTATACAAATAAGTCATAAAAGAGGGAAATTGTTTAAATATTTTATTTTTTATACTTTAAATATACAATGATACCTCTTTTTTATCTATCTTTTTTATTATTATTAATCGAACTCAGGTTGATTATCTTTGTAGTTTTGTGATTTATAATTTTTTTGTGAGTAGCATAAAAATACTCAGGCGTTTTTTGTTTTTGAATAAAAATGTAATTTTCTATAAAAACCTAAACTGTATGTTATGAAAAGCAGTATATATATTTTTCTTTTAATGTCAGTAATCAACTTAAAAGCACAAACGAGCAGTGCTTTTGCTACAGGTGAGTGGTTTAAGTTTAGAATACATTACGGTTTAGTAAATGCAGGTTTTGCTACGCTTGAATTGAAAGAGGTCGTCAGAAACAATAAAAAAGTATATCATACTGTAGGAAATGGGTATACTATAGGAATTACAAAACTGTTTTTTAAGGTTAATGATGATTATCAGAGCTATTTTGACAAGAGTTCCGGTAAGCCCTATCAATATATAAGGAAGATTGATGAAGGAGGATATAAAAAAGATCAGGTAGGTTTTTTTAATCATGATAATAATACTGTTTTTGTAAAAGACTATAAAAATAATACAGAAAAAACAATTGTTACTGTAGAAGATGTTCAGGATATTGTTTCTTCTTTCTATTATTTAAGAAATTATCCTAAGGTCAATAAGCTTAAAATAGGAGAATCTATAATTATTAATATGTTTTTTGATGACGAAACCTTTAAGTTTATGTTAAAATATATTGGTAAAGAAGATATAAAAACTAAATTTGGGAGAATTTCCACTTTAGTATTTAGACCTTATGTACAGAAAGGGCGTGTTTTTAAAGGAAAAGAAAGTCTAACGGTTTGGATATCAAATGACGAAAATAAATTGCCGATTAGAGTAAAAGCTAATCTGGTCGTGGGATCAATCAAAGCAGATTTAGAAGAGTACAGAGGATTAAAACACCCTTTTGTTAAAAAAAGATAATTAAAACGCATATTATCTATAATTTATAATAAAAACTATAAAATTTAAGATAAATTGAGGTTAATAGATAAGGAAACGAAAATGTATTAGGAGGTATTGCTGTGGCTTAAGTCTAATGACTTGTTAGAATTATAATCAGGAAAATGTGATTTTAAGCCCTCAGAATTAAAAAACAGCTTTGCAGGATAAATGTTTTCATAATGTACTCTTGATTGATGTTATAAAAAAAGATATGGGGCATAACAATTTATGAAAATCCATATTATATTTACTCTGGCAGTCAGATTTCAGAGCGTTTGATCTGAATGACTTAAATTTTGCTTTGCGAATTTAATAGATCATCGTTTAGCTAATAATACTATAGAAATGCTCTTTAAATAGAACCGGAAGTAGTAAAAAAAGTTATAATACCGTTGAAAAACATGTTTGATACTAGAATTTGAGAAAAAGTATAAAAATATGTTTTTAGATTCATTAATAAGGAAAGATACAATATTATCAGTATATGGCGGAGAATCATAAAATTTCTAAAAAAAGAAATGAAACGGAGTATTAATCAAAATCATGTATTTTACTATTATATAGTTGATATTAGAAATATAATAGAGTCTATTATGTTATAAAAGATCTTGAAAGGAAAAGAGATAACCCATAGTGATTGAAAAAAATGTATATAAAATAGCAAAGAAGAATTTTTCTTTGAATAGAGGAGTGGAATACTGAATTAAATTTATGCAAAGAAGAGAAAAATGTTTAAAAGACTAAAAGTTGAAAAGTTGAAGTATACTATTATTAGTGCGGTATTGTTTTTTATAGTTATATGCTCCTGTGTTAAAAGAGAAAATGAGATAGTAGGAGAGAGTGTAGAAGAAGTGGTTCTTGTAGAAGAATTTGGCTTTGTATTAAATGATTACACTGTAGTAAAGGATACAGTTCACAAAGGGGATACGTTTAGTGGAATTTTATTGAGTGCAAATATCAATAATTCAAGGATAGCACAAATTACTGAAAAAATAAAATATTTTTTTGATGTCAAAAAGATTAAAGCAGGTAGACCTTATACCGTACTTAAATCTAAAGATTCGTTGCAGGAGCTAAAAGTTTTTATCTATCAACCTGATAATATCCATTATTCTGTTGTTGATTTAAGAGATTCTATACTTGTTTACAAGAATAAAAAACCAATTTCAATTAAAAGAAAAGCTGTAGCTACAAAAATTAATTCTTCTTTATCTCAGGTATTAAGCGATAAAGGAGTAGATTATTCATTAGCGCATGAATTATCGCAAATATATGCATGGTCTGTTGATTTTTTTAGAATTCAGAAAGATGATAAATTTGCAGTTATCTTTAATGAAAAATATATCAGCGATACAATATATGCCGGTATCGATAATATAGAGGCTTCTTTTTTTGAACATAAAGGAAAATATATATATGCTTTTCCTTTTGTACAGGATACGACGACAGGTAAAGTAGATTATTATGACGAACAAGGAAAAACGCTTAAAAATATGTTTTTAAAAGCTCCTTTGAAATTTAGTAGAATTTCTTCTAAATTTTCAAATCGTCGTTTTCACCCGGTACAACATCGATGGAAATCACATAAAGGAACAGATTATGCAGCTCCGCAAGGAACACCAATTATGACTACGGCTGCAGGAGTTGTAGAAAGAACAGGATATACTGCAGGAAATGGAAATTATGTTAAAGTGAAACATAATTCGACTTATTCCACGCAGTATTTACACATGTCTAAAATTTTAGTAAAAAAAGGAAAAAGAGTAAAACAAGGAGATATTATAGGTAAAGTAGGAAGTACAGGATTAGCTACCGGACCACATGTTTGTTATCGTTTTTGGAAAGAAGGAAGGCAAGTAGATCCTCTAAAACTAAAGATGCCTAGTTCAGAACCTATGAATCCTAAGAATATGCCTAGATTTATAGAGTATATGACGCCCCTTAAAATGAAATTAGATAGTATAGCCGGAATAAAATAAATAATAAAATATAATAAAATATGGCATTGAATAGTATTAACCCATTAGAAACAGGAGCATGGCAGCAACTTAGTGAGCATTTTGAAAAGTTACGAAATGCTTCAATGCAAGAGATGTTTGTTGAAGACGCTTTAAGAGCAGAAAAATTGAATATTCAATGGCAAGATTTTTTAATTGATTATTCTAAAAATATAATTAATGAAGAAACAATCTCTCTTTTAGTAGCCTTAGCAAATGAAGTAGGATTAAAGGAAGCTATTGCTAAATATTTTGCAGGAGATCTTATTAATCAAACAGAAGGCAGAGCGGTTTTACATACGGCTTTGCGTGCTCCGAGTACAGCCCATATAGCTGTTAACGGAGAAAATATAATGCCGGAAATTTTTGCTGTAAAGCATAAGATTAAAGTCTTTACTGATGATATTTTGAACGGAGAAAGAAGAGGATTTACGGATAAGATCTTTACAGATGTAGTGAATATTGGCATTGGCGGATCTGATCTAGGACCTGATATGGTTGTAGAGGCATTACAGTTTTATAAAAGTCCCTTGAATCTTCATTTTGTTTCTAATGTAGATGGTGATCATGTGATGGAAACGATAAAGTATTTAGATCCCGAGACAACCTTATTCGTTATTGTATCTAAAACTTTTACCACTCAGGAAACACTTTCAAATGCAGCAACTATCAGAGATTGGTTTTTAAAGACAGCTTCTAAAAAAGATATAGCAAAACATTTTGTTGCCGTTTCTACTAATGTAGAAAAAGTAAAACATTTTAGCATAGATGAAAATAATATTTTTCCTATGTGGGACTGGGTTGGCGGAAGATTTTCTCTTTGGAGTGCCGTAGGCTTATCTATCAGTCTAGCAATAGGATTTAATAATTTCGATGCTTTATTAAAAGGAGCAAATGAAATGGACGAGCATTTCAAAACAGCTACATTTGATAAAAATATCCCCGTAATATTAGCTCTGTTGAGTATCTGGTATAATAATTTTTTTGGTTCAGAGAGTGAAGCAATAATTCCGTATACACAATATCTTCGAAAATTAGCACCCTATTTGCAGCAGGCCATAATGGAAAGTAATGGTAAAAGCATTGGTAGAGATGGTAATCCGGTAAACTATCAAACAGGGACAATTATTTGGGGAGAGCCGGGAACAAATGCACAGCATGCTTTTTTTCAATTGATACATCAGGGAACGAAATTAATTCCTACTGATTTTATTGGCTTTATAAAGCCACTTTATGATAATAACGAACACCATAATAAACTGATGTCTAATCTTTTTGCACAGACTGAAGCTTTATTAAATGGGAAAACAGCAAAACAGGTTAAACTAGAGTTTGAAAGATCAAATGCAGATAAGGAAAAAGAAGCTTTTTTACTACCTTTTAAAGTATTTCCGGGTAATAAACCTACGAATACTATTTTGATTGAAAAATTAACTCCAAAAGCATTAGGTTCATTAATTGCTCTATACGAGCATAAAATATTTGTACAAGGTGTTGTTTGGAATATTTTTAGTTATGATCAATGGGGCGTTGAATTAGGGAAACAGCTAGCAACATCCATATTAGACGAAATCACTTCAAAAAATATAAAAAAACATGACAGTTCAACTCAATTTTTATTAGAGTATTTTCTTAGTAAAAAAGTAAAAAATAAATAGGAATATCATAATTCGTAAAAAATCTATTTTTTTTATTCGTTTTCCTCATAGATAAGGAAGCAAAATATAGATAATACGCTTCCGTGTGACTAAATAATTATTAATACGATGGGAAAAAGCAATGATCAATTTATAGAGGAGGATTTATTCTCTTTATAATTATTTATCATGAAGAGGGATTATTTTCTAATTGTAGATATAAATCTATGAAAACCAGACAAACTTTAGAAATATGAATTATTTTACTAAGAGAAGAAGTATCTAAATTGAATTCTTCAAAAGAAATCGGTTGATTTGCCTTAATTCGAATATAGTTTTCTTCATGCGTTCTTTCATAAGGAATAGTATATGTGTTTTTTACTCCGGCAATAGTAACAGCGATTTTACACCATCCTTTTTCAGATAATACATCCGAATGGGTGATGTTTTCTAACTCGATGAAACAGACCGGAAACTTTTCTGCTTTTATGATATTCCTAAAATCTCGGGTTAAGAAAAAATTTCTAGATCTGAATTTCGTTGCATCTAGTTTCATTATGGCATTATGACATTTTATCTGATTACCTAAAATAGTAGTAGTCAAGGTGATAGTCTGTTCTAAATCGTCTCTATAGATTATCGTAAATTTTCCAATATTACTTTCTTCTTCTATTCTTACGGTACTATTAGGCATTATTTTCACAGATATGAGCTGTCCTTTTAGCTCACAGAATGAAAAAACAATCAGTAGAGTAAAAAAAATAACTGTATTCTTTATCTTTTTCATAACATAACCATATTAAATAAAGACAACAGGCTATGCAACCTGTTGTCTTTATTTAAATACGCATTTTCAATATATGAATTGCTATAATAAAATCTATTTTTATAATGATACGGCAGCTTGTATTACAAGTCCATTAAATTTACCTCCATGACGAGAATCAGTAGCTTGGAAATCTTTGTATTGCTGGTCAACATATTCTGCTTTCAGTAAAATGTTTTTTGTCAAAAACCAACCGGCACCTATAGCAAATCGATTAATACTAATATCATCTTGTCCTGTTACCAAGGTTCCTGTAAGGGTATTATAACGGGTTCCTAAGAAAATTTGTTCTCTAGCTCCGAATCTGTAAATCCCTTCTACAGAAATCTGAGTCATTGTTCTATTTTCTTTTTCCGCTGCTTTTCTACCAGAAGCTGTTTCAAAAGTTCCGAAAAACTCAAGACCATCATATTTTAAGAATCCATTAATCATCACAGCATCTATTTTTTGAGAAAATCCAGGATTAAAACGTCCTGAAAAAGCCATAGAAGGATAGTCTTTTCCTACTATTTCCATTACGTTTTGATAATTTGATCCGGTACGGTCTCCTCCATATAATGTATTTCCTCCATTTCCATCATTTCCGTTGTGATACCAGCTAGCTGAAAGACGAGCTCTTAATCTTTCATTCAATTGTTTGTCAAATCCACCTTTTAATATAATAGAAGGCTGTTTTTGTGCTTTTGGATTCGTTTCAGTTTCTTTAATCTCATCTACGTTTCCTTTCATTTGTCCGTTAGTAATACCCAGCATTCCAAAAAAACCTTTATTTTGAACAAAAACATCCCCTCCGATTTCCGTAGCAAAGGCATCCATGATTAAGCCCTCCATAAAAGGACTGTATGACACATGTCCACCATCAGATCTGCGAAAATGCATATCTCCGTAATTTATTTCATAGTGTCCTGCTCGTATGGTTGTATATTTCATAATATTGTCTAAAAAAGCAGATTCAAAAGGCAGTTTGTCCATTTGAATATATCCTCCTTTTACCCAAAATTCATTGTGATGACGCGCTGACATATACGATGTAACATTTAGTCGGATGCCTTCTTGCAATTGTACATCTAAAAATAAATTAGCCTGTGCTGTCATAAATCCATCTGAAAGAGCAAATAATTGATTCTTACCAGCTTTGCCTGATGGATCCGGGGCATTATCAACTGCTGAATTTTCATGTTTTAAACTTTGATATTGTTGTGCAAAACCGGCTCCTATTTTTACCGCTAATCCTTCAAATTTTATAGTATCATCTTCCTTTGAAGTTTCAAATACATTAATTCCTCTTTGATCATATTCTCTGAAATGAGATATTTTTCCTTTTTGAGCAAAAGAAACAGTAGTAGTTAATACTAATATTGTTAAAAATGCGACTAACTTTTTCATATTCTTTAGATTTTTGTTAAACTTATTAATACTATTATATACGTAATCTATTTATACACTAACTTAAATTCTACAGTAATTGCATCTCCTGTTTTTATTGTTCCTAACATTGCCTTTGGTGGATCAATACTAAAATCTGTCATTTTAATATCTTTTTTACCGGAAATAAGAATAGAACCATTAGGTTGTATTAAAGTTGTAAATAAAATAGGGATATCTTTTGATATCCCTACAATCGTTATAGTGGCTAAGCCATTTACAGTTCCTTTTCCTGTAATAGTACTGTTTTTTTTGAGTTCAAATTTTATTTGAGGATAGGTACTTGACTTTAGTGCTTTGTATGTATTTTTATCCATTGAGGTACTATAGTACTCATTATTTTCTTTTATACTTTTAATAGATTCTACCTTCATCACTATGGGCATTGATTGAATAGACTCTACAGATGTCGCTGTCTTTTGTAATTCTAATGTACCGGATAATTTTTCAACTTTACAACGCCAATCATGTAGTGTCGATGTACCTTTTATTAATATTAAACTTTCTTTTTCTACTAATTTATGTTGTCCGTATCCATAAGTGATACAAATAAGACATGTCATGAAAATAGCTCCTGTTTTTTTTATTTTTGTTATCATTCTCATTGTAATTTGTTATGTGTAATTTATTATAATCTGTTTTGAAATATCCATCTTATGAATATTAGCAAGATTTTTATGAAGAAGCCTTTTGTAGTATTCAAAAAATTATTTTTACTTACTAATTATTCTATAGATTCAGTGTCTTAAAGTTCTTCTAAGCTTATTTGCTGAAAGAAATACTATTATTTGTCTTGTATTTTATTTCGTAAATATTTAACTATATAATTATAGGACATATTAAGCTTAGATATTATTTTCATAATTTTAAATTATGTTAAAATAGACTCAAATTTACATCTTAATTTTTAATAATACAAATCGTTTAATTAAGACTTATCTTGTAATAGTTTATAGATTTGTTTTTAAAATAATGAGTATTAATAACTTTTTTATATATAAAAATTTGTCATAAAGTTAAATGTCTTTATAATCTTAAAAGATTTATTAAACATTATAAAAATCACTGGTAAAATTTGTATTATATATAGTTTGATACTGTTTAATTTGCTGAAGTAAAAAACATTTTAAATTGTTAAATAAGTAACAAACAATGTTTTATATGTTTTATTTATTACAGTATTATTAAAAATTGAAAGATGTATTAATATAAACTTGGATATTAAATTTAATTAGAAAAGAGCAATTTATATAATAGTAAGAATCGGACAATTACAAAAGATTAGAAAAGAACAGCAATATTTTTAAGAGGAACTAAAAAGATTATATTACCGTTATTTTAATGATTTAATATGTTAATATAATTAACAAAAATAAAAGATAAATATATATTAATGTTAACTTAACGTTGTAAATAGAAAAGCATTATATTTTTGTAATAAACTAATATATAACAATAAATGGAGAGTATAAAAATTTGGTTATTATTTGGGTCACTGTTTTTGGCAGTTCCAATTGTGTTTCCTCAAGGAAAAATTATAGGTACTGTTATTGATTCAGATGGTAATACTCCTCTACAGGGAGCTAATATAGTGATTAAAGGAGCCTCCATGGGGTCCTCTTCAGATTTTGACGGCAGTTTTTCTATTAATTCAACTGCGTCTTCGGGAGAAATAGTTGTTTCTTTTTTAGGTTATGAAAATGAAACGATTTCTTTTCATATAAAAGAGAGTAAAGTAATTAATGTAGGTAAAATTATTTTAGTTCCAAATTCAAATTTGTTAGATGACATTGTTATTATTGGTGGTATTGCGGATATTGCAAAAGACAGAAAGACGCCGGTAGCCGCTTCTACAATTAAAGCATCTGAAATTCAGGAGAAGTTAGGAAATCAAGAATTTCCGGAAATATTAAAAAATACACCTTCAGTATATGTAACAAAATCAGGAGGTGGATTTGGAGATTCAAGAATTAACATTCGTGGTTTTGATCAAAGAAATATCGCGGTGCTGGTAAATGGTATGCCTGTCAATGATATGGAGACTAGTGCTGTATATTGGAGTAACTGGTCAGGCCTTTCAGATGTGACAACAAATATGCAGGTACAAAGAGGTTTAGGCTCTTCAAAATTAGCAATTTCTTCTGTAGGAGGGACTATTAATATTTTTACAAGAACTTCAGAAATGAAAGAGGGAGTAGTTATTTCAACAGATATTGGTAATGATGAATATTCAAAGTTTTTAGGAGCCTATTCAACAGGTAAATTGGAAAATGGACTTTCTGCATCTGTTTTATTTAGCAGGACTTCAGGAAGCGGTTATGTAGATGGTACTAAATTCGGATCGTATAATTATCTCATAGGGTTAGGATATGAAATAAACAAAAAACATAATCTTCAGTTTACTTTTACAGGAGCACCGCAATGGCATAATCAGAGATCTACAGCACCGACGATTAACGATTATTTGAAATACGGTAAAAATGGAGATCCCAATATTAAATACAATAGCGATTGGGGCTATTTGAATGGGAAAGAGTTTGGTATGAGAAGTAATTATTACCATAAACCGGTAATGTCTTTAAACTGGGATTGGGAAATTGATGAAACATTAAAATTATCTTCTGTTTTTTATGGTTCCTGGGGTCGAGGAGGAGGAGCTAATGGAACAGGTTCTATAAGAGGAAATAGGTATTTTGTAAATGGCTTAAAAACGGCGGATGGTATAATTGATCTAGATAAAATTCAACAATATAATTCAGGTCAGGAAATAGATCTTAATGGTGTTCCTGTAACCAGAAGTCAAATAAATGGGCAATTCCGGAATGATTCGGGTTCTAGTAATACTGAGACAAATGGTATTTCTCAAATTTCTTCTATTAATTCACATAACTGGTATGGTGGAGTAATTAATTTAAATAAAAAATTAACTGAAAATTTAATATTAGATTTTGGTGTTGATTTAAGAACTTATAAAGGAATTCACTATCAAAATGTAAATAATCTTTTTGGTGGAAATGTTTATTATGACAATAGTGATATCAATAATCCAAATAGATTGTTATATAGTACTTATTCTGTTAAACCTTCAGCAAACCCTTTTCTGGATATTAATATTCATGAAAAAGTAGGTTATAATAATGAAGGTATTGTTAACTGGTATGGTGGTTTTATGCAATTAGAATATACTAATGATAATTTAACGACTTTTATTCAGGGAGCACTTTCAAATCAAGCTTTTCAAAAAATTGATCATTTTGTATATTTAAAAAGTGACGCCTTGTCAAAAACAAACTTTGAAAATATTTTAGGAGGTAATGTTAAAGGAGGAGCAAATTATAATATTAATAAATATCATAATGTGTTTTCTAATATTGGATATTATTCAAAACAACCTTTTTTTAATGCAGTATATCCAAACAATGCATCTGTTGTAAATAAAAATTTAACTAATGAAAAGGTGTTTGGTATTGAGTTAGGTTATGGCTTTCGCTCTCAAAAATTCAATGCAGATTTAAATTTATACAGGACATCGTGGAAAGATCGCTTTATTAAAATAACAGCTTTTATTGATGATGATTTAGATCCTGAAACTGATCCCATTCAAGGAACTGCTTTTCTAGAAGGCGTTGAGCAAATTCATCTGGGAGTTGAGGCAGATTTTGTGTATAAACCAATAGATAGACTGTCTATTAAAGGTATGTTTTCTATAGGAAATTGGAAGTACAAAGGGAATGTAACTGCTAATTATATGGACGATAATAATGTTATAATTACAAATCCTGACGGCACACCTTATACTGAAACCTTATATCTTGATGGAATTAAAGTAGGAGATGCTGCTCAAATGACAGTGGCAATTGGAGCAACTTATGAACTAATTACGAGATTTAAAGTTGATGCAAATTATAATTTTGCAAATAAATTATATGCCGCTTTAGATCCGCAAACATTAAGAACAATAGAAAGCAATAGACTAGGTACATTAGAGCTACCAAGTTATGGTATATTTGACGCTGGAGTTTCTTATAAATTATTTATAGGAAGTTCTGGTGCTTTAAATATTAGAACTAATATAAATAATGTTTTTAATAAAGTGTATATAGCAGAATCTAGAACAAATATTCAGGCTACGTCTACATCAACATTATACGATGGTATTGATACTACAAATAAGATTTTCTTTGGTTTTGGCAGAACTTGGAATTTATCATTACGTTATGAATTTTAAAAGCAGTTAAATACTAAAAATCATTTTTTTTATTTCATATTTCTTTACAGAGCGTATATTCGTTTATCATAGGGAAATTTAACTAGGATTTATATTAGTTAGAATGCTATCCGATCAAATAATTCTATGATAATGAATCCGGAATAATCATATAAACAAGTAAAGAGCTACAATTGTGCAGTTATATAGTCTTAATAGTTATACAGCAAGACCGTTGCAAAAAGAATAAAAGCAAATTTTATAGATCTTTAGTTAAAAAAAAGGTAATTTTCATCTATT
>NIPM01001977.1:0-10455 GCA_002738285.1 Holacanthella duospinosa
AAATAATGTGGCTAAATTACAATATATTACTAGTTTGTCGTCGGTGTCGCTTAGCGAATTGAAGGAATGATTTTAAGGAGACTAACAGTCATTTAGAGAATAACAGTCATACTTGTGATGTTTGAGTTAAGATTCTTAATGCAGTAGGACAGCGTTGAATATTGATGATGTATAACATAAATAGGGAGGTGAAAAGTGTTTATGAAATTGCTTTAACCATATGTCAGTTTCCATCATATTGTTTTAAAGCGGTTTATTAGAAAGAAGAAAGTTGCGTGTTGTTTACCTTTCATTTGTTATGCAGTATGAACGAAAAAAATTTTTTACAGCAACTCATTTTTCCTGAATTACTGATTCAAGGAGTAAATTGATCCGAGGAAAAATAAAACATAATGGTGAATGTGTATAATTGTACAAAATTTGAAAATTTTGAACATGTTACACAGTGATTTTGACACGATTTAGTTTATAGAAAGAGAGTCGATTTGAACTCCTGATGTATAGAAACATTTAAAATTCAAATCCATTAAAAATTGACTAATTCTGACGTGTACTTTCGTTAGCAGAGTTGTTGAATTTTCATATTTTTCCCATTTAATTGAATTTCCACATTTTGCAGCTAATTCTATGGGTTTAATTTTCTTTGGTTTTGGATGCAAAACTGTCAGATTGAAATTTTTGATTCATCCTGGCAGAAGGCATAGCAAGAGCTAGTCAAAATTCTTATCGTTGCCGAACCTAAGAACCCTCATACCACTTATCATCAGGGNAAGGCATAGCAAGAGCTAGTCAAAATTCTTATCGTTGCCGAACCTAAGAACCCTCATACCACTTATCATCAGGGTTCGGATAAGTACTTAAAATATTTCTACGGAGGACTGCACATATTTTCCTAATATATCAGTTTGAGTGAAAATCGTACCGATTGACAAAACTTTTTTCGAACTTTTAGCATATGTGTCGTCGTTTAAACTTAATAAATTAATAATAAACTTTTTTTGATTTTTCTAATTTTTTAGCACTTTTTTAGTATTTTTTTAGCTGAGTTTTGAAATTGTGTCTTAATTAAACTGCAAAAGAAAGTAAAAGGCAACCTGCAACATTTGGGTTAAATTAAAAAAGAACCAGTCCGTTTAATATTGTNACTGCAAAAGAAAGTAAAAGGCAACCTGCAACATTTGGGTTAAATTAAAAAAGAACCAGTCCGTTTAATATTGTTATGCTTACTTTCCCCGAGTAATTAAATCTCGGAGAGAGTGAGATGGAAAACGGGAAATAAATATCCTATGATAAAATAATCAAGGATAAAGTATGTCAATGGTTCCCGAATTCAGTTTGGAAAAAGAAAGACGCAGAATAATTATGGTAAAATATGAAACAACGTAATAACAGGTTGAAGGCTAAAATTCTGAGGAACGTCTAGGTCACTCAATGTCACGTCGCGGATTGGCAACAGCCAATCAGCGACGAGCACGGTGTTTTAAAAAAGACCTTAGACGCCTTTCAAAATTTGCCAATAGAAACGGAACCTGAGCAGAAAATCGGGGCCATTTCGGTCTCACAGTTTTCACCTATAACCTCAGAAATTCAGTCTCTCATTCTCGTAGTATTAAAAGCCATAGTAATAAAGTATTATTGTTCACAAACAACCAAGTCTAATTGATTTTATTTCACATCTCTGCTTTCGACCCCAGTAACCTTTGGGTCACCGGTACCTTCCACTACTGCAATAATCAGCGAGGAGTGATCACAGGAAGTACCATCACAAATATAAATAAAATTCAAGTCAATATAACCGATCCCTATTCTGAGCCCCTGTACATAATAGACACCATCTTTGAAAACACTGGAAACCTTTCAGTAACTTAGGTTCTACTAATACACTGTCTGCTAGTCATAAAGGGCGAGTTTTATTAATGGTTAGGTATTTTGTTGTTTTTTTATTTAAACTATTCTAATTTGGAAATTTTATTAATTTGAAACTCATTTCCCGTTGTTTTCGAACTCGGGTCTATGTTGACTAAAAACTCGGTTAAGAAATAGTTATCTTGACACTGGTGAATAAATTATGTTTCGTTTCATAAAATTTTAGCGAACTATTTATGCCAACTTGCCATTTCGTAGTGCAAGGTACTGAAACAGCTAAAACATTTAAAAAAAAACCACTCACATTTAACCAGGGGACATTACAGAATCCTTCCCATAGCAACGGTTGATTTTACTTTCATTAAGTGTAGTAGTTGATGGTTCCCCAGGCGTTGAATTCCAGTCCTACTAACGAATAAGGACCTTTGGAGAAGAGGACAAGATGAAGAGAAGAGTAGAACATAGAGATTGAAAAAGCCTAATTGCGACTCTTCCTGCTACATGGGTTTTCCTCGATTTTCCTTTATGAATACTCCCATATGACAGTATAATTTTTTCCCCCTTAGCTCAGCTCATATGGGAAAGTGGTATAGGAGAAGTAATAATTTCATATACCGTATTCATATTAACCGCTTTCCACGTGACCATATAGAAATAGTTTGCAGAGTAAAAAGAAGACTTATCTTTTCCCCTGTAGTTTATTCTTGCGGTTTGTAAATGGTTAAAATGAGATGAATGTTTTTTTTCAAAGACCTAGACGCTAAATATACGTTCGTGAGGAAGACGCTATTACAAAATAGGTTTACCCTACAGAGAAAAATAACGTAGCAAAAATAACATCCATAATTATGCTATAATGTCGACACTCCGTGGATGGTTGTTCTACAATGTCATTTGCTCAAAGTTTCTAATATGTTAATCATGTGTAGCATACGATCCAAAGACGTAGCCAAGTGTAATTAAATCAAAATATTTATGTAAAAAATAAAGTTCGATATAACAATGCAACACACATCTAGAGTTAATTTTAAAATATTGTCCATTTGTTAAAAAATTTTATATTGCGAAACAAAACTTACTAGAAAGTCTTTAGTAGTAGCTGTGAAGAAAATTAAACAAATTAAAACTCATCATTTAGTGGTACCAAGGTTTTCTACTCTGGTCAACCTTGAGATACCACCCTACTATGCTTTAAGTATGTAATTACTCAAAGATTTAATAATAAGGATTATTCTCAAACCATACTCCAATGCAAACAAGAAAAAGTATTTAAATTTCAAGATCAAGAATATTTCTTATATTAAAAATAGTTACTAGTTGAAATTCAGCAGAGTCATTTAAATTTCCCTCTTTTGATTTGTGGTTTGACTAAAACCAATTGTGTAACTCCTCCGTGTCCTAATTTCTGAACTGTGTCAATAGGTAATTAAGTTTCTTACGTATTTAACCAACTGGGCGAACAATAAAATTCATTTACTCTATTTAATTGGATCATTTCCATTTCGTAGTCGTTTGAAGTTTAAGACAATCATTATGACACCTAAGGGCATTCTCTTTATGTCAGCTTGTCTTATATTACATGGATCTTCTAGCGGTCAACAAATTGTTAAAAGTAAGTACATAACTTGTCGTCAATATATTTGCATGTTATGTTCTACATACGGTCTATGTTTTAGATCAAGTTCCTGATTCCGAAATAACTGCACTAGGAGAAACCTTGTGGAAATTAGATGTTAATAACGTTGCAAATCTCGTGACAGTTGACGTTCAAGACCACTACGCAAGGAATGGCTTAGACAATGCTCCTAAACCGTTAGTAATTAATTGTGAACAAAGCAGAAATTTTTGTCACTATTTGGCCCCGACAGGAGTGTGAAAGACATTAATTTTATATTTTCGAATTTAAAGTGTAAAAACTGAAATGCAAGAGAATTGACGTGTTTGGGTTTCAAATGAGACTAGTACATTAACGTTTTCAAATTTTAGATTTTTTAGAAGATTTCACAATTTACTGAAAAGTAGATGTTTTATCATTTTTCTAATTTCTGGCACATCATTTTTAATCCCTAGATTTCTAATGTTTTTTTTTAGAAAAATAGAAATTCTTATTTGTCTAGCACTTTAGAAGCAAATGGTGCGTTGATTTATTCTTGCCATTTAAGAAGTTTTTTTTACATGAATTTACTCTTGACGCATGGCTAGATCAATCAGAATCTATTGATATAAGCTTTCCTATCAAAATCAAAATCTACGTTAATGGATTAAATTATGAGCACATATAAGCATAATCAAGTATTTATACAGTGCACTTCCGTTATACGACCAAGAGCATATTTAGGCATGTTAAGGTTTCGGATCAGAATCCGAAACGAAACGATAATTTCGTTTCGTTTCTGAGTTTTAGGGAAACGTTAAACTTACGATTCATGTCGTTTCGTCTCGGATGAGGGGAACGCGTGATCCGTAAACGAACCGGAAACGGTAAAAAGTTTTACGAATGTTAAAGATCAAAATAATTGATGCTAAATTTACTTTATGACGATACATGGAAACATGTTTCAACGTATTTCAGCTTCACAAGTTTGTTACTTTCTGTTATTTCAGATTTATTCTGGTGGAATTATTTTAACTGAAAATTTTCATTGGCTTCAAATTGTTTCTGCTTTCTGCGTGTTAAATAGCTGTCTAGGTGTCTGTGCGTTCTGTTTTATCTATAGTGTTAAATAATTCAAGAAGATCTCGTATAGTGCATGATATAAATCGTTGTCGAGTATGCACATTTTTTTTGGTCATTCTGTAAACTGTTCTTTGATTGCAAATGATGAAAATTGGTTAGAGAACAAATCGCGGAAGTAATTCTCAAGAATATCATAAATAGGAATTAATCAACAAAGCAAACTGGCAGTGTGTGTTCGGGATTTGGAATTATGGTGTTAGTTATATGTCCAAACATCACTAACTAACCAATGACAATTGGGATGAATTTCATAGTCGAATTACTCTTGTAATTTGTAAGTTAATCAGACATCTACTCTCAGTCCTAGTGGCTCTTTTGCCTCTAGACAGCAATGGCATTTGTTTTGTTTCCATGATATATCCTGCACTTTTGCTTTGTTTTATCTGTTTTTCCTTTGTGTTAAGGTTTTCGGAATTAGTAGCTTTTGCGTGCTTAGTTTGTATGGACAATATTATTAATTCCGTACTTAGATCCCCCCCCCCCCTTGGTCCTTATTTGCTACTGGTTTCTGCCAAATTTTTTGAAACAATGTGCTCAGGAATCGTCAAAACTAAACTGTTCCAAGATTTTTATTTTTGCAATTGTATGCATTACAAATAGAATGAAAAATTTGTATATTTGAAATTTATTAAATCCCTTATTGTTTCCTTATCGTTTCATATTGAGAAAAAAAGTAACTCATTTACTTTACTTTTGACATCTTCCATGTATGAAAAGCCATTTTTAACACTAACTTTGCATTATATCTACTATACGACCATACACCTACAAAATCCTAACTTTGAACGAGGAAAGTTCGTTTTGTAGCCAGTGAATTACATATAAAGACATACACCCACATATAAAAAGGTGAGAAATTAGAGGAATTTAAATATTAGGTTTAGGTCTGGACCGACCTAATTTTTCTCGACTTTCCCACTCTCGGTTTGAGTCTGAGTTTGTTGTAACTTAATATGCTAAAATATTTATATGCCAGACCAACATTTGGCTTGATTGGTTGGATGCTTAGATTAACCACCAGTAAAATTTAAGAAAACTAGTTACGATTTTAATACTTTAGATGACCACTGTTTCCTAAACTTCCGGTTTCATCAAAATGATATGCTAAAATTATGAGAATGTTTAAATATAAATTAGCATCCACAGAAAATGGATTAACTGACTGTTCCTACCTAAACAGCCAGATCGTACTTTCGATTTTTTTCGAAATTCAACCTTTTTTAGACCCAATACTTAATTAATTACTAAAAACATTACGTAATTTACAATTAAAACTAAAACAAATGAAACTAAAACTTAAATATTGATTATAAACTGAAGGAAAACAAAAAAGCAAACCTCTTGTTTTGGGCTTAATCTCAGACCTAACGTGAGAGGGAATTAGGTCTGAAATTAAGTTTTTGAAAGACGGACTAAGTCTTGAGGAAGGAGACAGTCCTTCTACATNTAAAGTGAGAGGGAATTAGGTCTGAAATTAAGTTTTTGAAAAACGGACTAAGTCTTGAGGAAGGAGGCAGTCCTTCTACATCACATATTTTTGGCGCGAATCTCATAATTAGGTCTGGTACAGACCTAAACTTAATATTTAAATTCCTCTATTAAATAAATCCAGATGAGCACTTCCAACATTCCAAACTTTCGTTTCCTACCTTTTCTCAGCATAAAAAATTCAACTTTTTCTGATAACGTAAGCGAAAGCAAGAATTTGGTGTTCTCTCTGCCTTCATTTAACACACTTCTGTGTAGGTATACATTCAAAGCAATTAACAGAAGCCTACTTGGAGACAGTCACTTTCTGTGAATATAAGTCAGTTGATTATTGAACGTGGAAGTTAAGAAGCGTTTGGGATTAATTCAACGAACAATTTTAGTTGAATGGGAAATACTTAAATATTTTCTACTTGTCTTTTCAAAATAATTTATCAAATATACTTCAGAATACCCAATAGGATTTGGGGTAGCTTTGCGTGAGATCGCTTTAGTCTATAAATTCATTTATTTTACGTATTAACGACAAAACTTATAGGATGAAGTTAGTTCCTTAGAGAATGGCTGGAATTTGCATTTTATTAGGAAATTTTCATCCTGGAGCTTAAGTTTCTTCTCTTGAGCCAATGTCATACTTATATTGCACAAGCTTACAAAAATATTATTTTGGGAATATGATAATGAACACATAAAAATGTGAATACAGTGGTTTTAGCTTAATGTCACCTCCGAGGGAGCCAAAAAATTGGTTGACAGTAGGCGGAGTTGACAATAGCCGATAATGGCAACTGACTGATAACTCAAAGATTAGGTGACATAAACCGAAGTTTCTGGTTTTAGTGACAAATTTTATTATACCATATATTTTTCAATTTATTTAACAGGTTTTGAAGTTATTATCTAAATAGTAGTACTCAAAAGCAAATTACTTCTTAAAGTAATCAGGAATTTTTTTTTTGTAATATGCGTGAAAAATTGATTTGTGACATGATCTTCTCAAAAACTTCCAGACTATCGTTAGCTTGTTTGCAAACTTCTTCACATTCAATCTTACTTAACATCCAAACTCTGTTCTCAAGGCTAGCCATCGCTTCAGAAAATGTCGCTTTCTCGTGCTTAAAAACAATTTCAGGTTCATCTTCTTTGTCCTCTTCATTTTCTACTTCTGAAATAAAATTTGAAAACAGGCAGTTATTGAATTGTCATTTAGTTACTAAAACTCGAAAAGAATCTTTTACCTAATAGACTTTCGACAATTTCTTCGTCAGTTGGAATCTCTGAAGTCATAACATTGTTGTCAATGGCCATATAACATTCTTGTGTCACGGACTCTGGTATTTCAACTCCACTTTTTCTTGAAAAATGGACCAAGTCAGTTTCACCCTCAGGATTCAAAATTTCAATTTCCACTTCTATTTTTGTGACCAGCTTGGAGTGTATTAAGGAATTCTTTATTGTATTGGGTTGTAGCATATTCCATGCTTCGTGAAGATAATAAACAACATCCATCATATCTACCTTAAACTCTTTCTTCTGGTCTAGGTATTGGATTCTTTTCTCAACAGCTTTGTTTGGTAAAAATGTTTAAGGTTTTTAATAATCCCTTGATCCATGGGTTGCAAAACGCTAGTAACGTTTGGTGGCAGAAATTACTAGCTTTATATTCGTGAGACAATCGATAGTCTGCGGATGAGCTGAACAATTGTCTATGAGAAGCAATATTGAAGTTTTAGACTTTTGAAGCCTTCGATCCCAATCAAAAATCCAATCTGTGAATAACTCTCTAGTCATCCATGACTTATTATTAGCCTTGTAGGTAACGGGAACGTTCTTCATTTGTATTTTGGAAAAACACCGAGGTTTTTTAGACTTCCCAACAACAAAAAGTTTTTCCTTTTTCGAACCATCAGAATTCGCACAGCATAAAACTGTAACTCTTTGCTTTGAGAGCTTTTCTCCTGTACATTTTTCACCTTAAATATGAATAAATTATTTTCAAAATAGACAGGCCAGAAATAGAATTAAACCACAGTGCACTTTGATTATAAGACCACCCCGCGTTGGGATTATAACGAAGGTCTCGTAGCCAAACACCACTGTACTTAATAGTTTGCCTCGAAATTCAAGCGATTTTTCTGGAAGTAACTGATAGAACAATCCACACTCGTCTGCTTGAAAATTTTATCCTTTGAATAGCCTGCTGAGACGATAGGCCAGGGACTTTCTAACCAGTCATTTATAATTGAACGATCAACAGATGCTGATTCACCTGAGATGTTTTTGAATGAGATGCCATGTCTGATTTTGAAGAGATTTATCCAGGACTCTGTAAGCTTTTCTGTTGAAGTTCCAAACTTAGCGTTTCCAAATTTCGCGACAAATTCCTTTGCTTTTTCAAGAAGTAGAGAACCACTGATAGGAATATTTTGACTTCGGTGCACAGTAAACCATTCAAAAAGAGCCTTGTCCAATTGAGGATGTGAATTTGTTCTAATACGATGTCGATTCTATTTAAGTTTGCCAATCAATTGCTTTACACATTTGATACTTTAAGGAGTTTAGCTTAAAGGAGTTGTAGAAGTTTCTTACCACAGTGTTTTTTTTTGCAGCAGGTTCAACTTCTGACCTATTTTTNAGCTTAAAGGAGTTGTAGAAGTTTCTTACCACAGTGTTTTTTTTTGCAGCAGGTTCAACTTCTGACCTATTTTTGACGATCTTATTAATTGTACTTTTATTAATTTGGAAAGTGTGAGCAATGGACTTCCTATCTACCTTCTTGTCAACATCTGAAAGAATTTGTAGTTTTTGTTTTATTGAAAGCTCAGTCCGATTTATCTTTCCCATTGTTAATTTAAATAAGTTAGTCAGCTCACAAAAAAATGAATACAACAAATAGGTTAATAAAACAGTTCCCCCAAGGGTCTCTGATCGCCCACACCATCTAAACAAACACGAGTATATGCTGGTCCTGAGAGCCGGAAGTTGCCATTAAAGTTTGGTTATGTGCCATGCATGCTCTTCAAACGGGATGACAATAGGCGGAGGTTGTCATTAGGAGGTGTGACAATAGGCAGAGTATTTAGTACATGAGAGCATGGGGTTTAGCCGGGGGAAAGCCAACAGGGTGACAATAAGCAAAGTGTGACATTAAGGGGTAGTGACATTAAACTAAAACCACTGTATTCTACAAATTAAGCAGGTTTTCGGCCCAATGCGATGCATGTCTGTATCGAGTATTCGAGATACATTCAAGATGTATTGACGTATCCAAATCGTGTTTACCATTGATCAGTACAAGCAAATAGTTAATTTATATGAAACCAAACAGATGATTCAGTAGTTCTTGACAAACTTCGATAAACTAAAACATCAACTCAATTTAAATTTTGTTTAAAATGATCACACATACGTTTCATGGTCCCAAACCCTCTCCCTTCTCCCTTCACTATTTAATCTAAGCGATTCTCTTTTCTTCTCATCGCGCATAACATAAGTATAAGATTTCTTTGATACTTCCAGTTGATTAGAATTTCAAAGAATTAGGTTTACCGAGAATCTCTCAATTATAATTTCAACTGTCTCAATGCACCACTCCATAAACATTTCATTGACTCATCTCTTTCGCGTAACATAACCCATTTCTCCATCTCGTATCTTCTTCCTCTTATCGGAAATTGCATACAGAGTGTCTGAAAAGTCAATGGAGCATGGAGCAATGAGGATTGATTTGAGAGAACAACATGACGCGTTTTCCCATGCTTTCATGTACTAAATACTCTGCCTATTGTCACACCTCCTATTGTCAACCTCCGCCTATTGTCATCCCATTTGAAGAGAATGTATGGCACATAACCACACTTTAATGGCAACTTTCGGTTCTCAGGCCCAGAATATACTCATGTTTGTTTAAATGGTGTGGGCGGTCAGAGACCCTTGGGAGAACTGTTTCATTAACCCATTTGTTGTACTCTACTAATGAGATTCTCGATCGTGAAAGTTTATTTTTTTAAAGACTCACCCGCAGTCGCGGGTTTATTCCAACCGCGAGTATGCCAACTTTAGATGGGCACATGGTTAGGATTGAGAAACTTTGAGAAATTGAGAAAACGAAAGTTTTAATAATAAGCAACATTGGAAGTGAAGAACTTTGCAAATAAGTACCGATAGTTTGGGAGTTTCTGACAAGATAATATATCAAAGCCATTTATCTGGCATATTGTAAAAAAGCTTGTTGATTACTTTAAGAAGTAATTTGCTTTTAGAGTATTCCAAATTCAGGAAATAACTTCAAAAACTGTAAAATAAATCGAAAAAGGTATCGTATCATAAAATTCGCCTCTAAAACCAGGAACTTCGGTTTATGT
>NIPM01001978.1:0-12861 GCA_002738285.1 Holacanthella duospinosa
TACTCATTCATGAATTACCATTTAAGTTCGAATTTTCCAAACACTGAATCACTTTTGACGGGCAGTGTACAATAAAACTTACAATCTTTATTTATATTAAATATTTTTCAGCAATGGTTTGTATAATCTAATCAATAAAACTATTAAAAATTAGCAAATCTTCTCTATAAGTTAAGAATGTTGTGTATATTTATGTGTAGCTGAGTAGAGTAAGATGTTTTTGAAATTATAAGATGTTTTTGAAAAACATCTTATAATTTAAATATGTTTAATATCTATGTTATATTTATTACAAAATTGATTCTCTAATATTATAAAGTGTTGATTTATGCTTATATTGACTCGTTTTTTATAATAATTTTATTACTAATAAAAAATCTACCAAGCCGAAAATAATCCAATAAATCCATAATCAATTTGGTTTTATATTTCTCTTAGATTTGGTTTACCAAATGACTTTTATTATAGTTTCTGGTTGAAAAAATATACTATAAATGATCATCATTATACCAAGATAATAATAAATATTACCTAGTTTAAATTAGAATTATATAAGATAGGAGATTCTATCATTTTAACACATATATTTATATGCGATTCTTGAAAAAAAAATAGGTGATAAAAAGTCCGAAAAATGAGTCAGAATTAATAGAAAATCAACGAAGATCTTTATAAAATTTAATTGCAATGATTATTCGGATTTGATTAAATATGGCACTTTATTTTCGTTCAGAGTGGTCACTTTTTGATTCTCTTCTTAATTCAACTAAATTTTTAATGAATCTAGATTATTCTCACTCTTAATCAACCAATTATTTTAAGTAAAATGGGGACTACTCTGAACGAAAATAAACTCCCAATATAGATATGTTGTTCTAGTAAACAAACTTTTAGTAGATAAAGAGAAAGACCAAATTAATAAAATATAAAAATGAGAACAACAATCTTAATCAGTATAGCCAAGCTTATCTATTCTAATGTATTACAAAGGCGAGTTTACAATTCTGATCGAGCTGAAATGGAATATCCTCATATAAGTTTCATAAAGATGAAGAATCAAATATGTACAGGAGCTATAATAGATGATCAGGCTATTATAACTTCTGTAAAATGTATTTATACCACTCAAGAGGCATATATTTCCACGTATACGCATTTTATTGTATCTGGAAATGATATTACAGGACAAGCACACCATAAGAAATATGAAAAAAAAAAGATAGTAGATTATAGAAGAGTTGATAACAGTTTAGTCACTTAACATTATTTTTATATAGTTCAAGTCTTTTTATTAGAATCTCCTTTAAGATATTATTCAAAGAAAACTTCATTTAACAAATCTGGTTCTTGTGGTATGACGGTTGCTAGTTATGGTCGAAACAGTATTGATGATAAACCCCCTAATACAGTACTTAGAGCATTATCAGTACGAGAAGTTGTAGCTTCTATCTGTGATCGAGTATTTTTGGATGTAAAAAATGAGATACACCTGTGCATAGAACAACGACACAGATTAGAACGTAACAACCATTATATAAATAATTAATATGTATGTTTAGATATAAGTAATTACGATTATGGTGCTATTCTTTTTTATTATCGAAAAGGTATTTTTCATTTGATCGGTGTATTGGATTTTGCTGATGATAATCCTGTTGAACTTTTTAATCCAGCTGTATCATCGATGTTTTCATCTTTTTTAGCTTTTTACTTCAGTTTCTGTATTTAAAGATTATATAGACTTAGCTGTTGATCAGA
Organism: Holacanthella duospinosa; assembly: GCA_002738285.1. Lineage (NCBI taxonomy): Eukaryota > Metazoa > Arthropoda > Collembola > Poduromorpha > Neanuridae > Holacanthella > Holacanthella duospinosa. The sequence goes on from NIPM01001978.1 coordinate 1,759, forward strand.
TGAAGGCGCAATTTGTTAGGGAAAGAGCATCTACTATTTGATTTAATAAATTACTTTCTCCAGAGAGTTTTCTGTGATTTTCATTCTTAGTCAAGGCTTTCTTGTTTTTTGGCGTCCCTGCAACACTTGTATTTTGTATCTCATCAAATTCTCAAAATTTAAGGTATTATAAAGAACCCCGATATAGGTTTGGTTGCTTTAAAACGATTATTTATATTCGATATAGTTTCAAGTTTATGTTTCTTGGTCATAAATCATAGAAGTTAGGCAAGAGAATTCTTGATAAAGAATAACATTTTTAGAAGTATTTGAACCAAACTATAAATATAGAATGAAACACAGTGACAACTCATATTGCAATATTTTGAAAATTTTTAACCACACCCTTGTATGTGGGCTCCAGATTTTTATGGTAATAAGACCCAATTAGAAATAAATGCTAGACAATTTAAATAAATATTCTTATAAATGGGTTTATGTCGAATACATGTGTAATGAGTGATAGAAAAAGAAAAGGTAAAGAAAGATATATAAATGTCAAGCAAAATACGATTTATTGAGATTTTTTAAAAGAAATCCAAATAAATGAAATAACCCTTGACGAATTTAGGACACAGGTGACCTATGAATAAATCAAGCAATAAAAGAAATCAAAGACACCAAAACATCGAAACAATTAATAATAATAAAATTTCAAACCTTAATGTATCAATCAAATTGATTTTAATGTAATTTAGATACAATCAACCTCAAAATTTTAACTCAATTAGATAAAATCTATTCAATCACCAATGTTCATTATCTCTATAAATATGAGATTTCAAAGAAAAAGATTGGTTAAAGAATTGTCTCTATTTATATTAGAGTCGCCTCAAAATTGAAATTTTAGAAGTTATTCACATGTGGCACTTTATTTTCGTTCAGAGTAATCCTTTTTTGATTCTCTTCTTAAGTCAACCAAATTTTTAATGAATCTAGATTATTCTCACTCTTGTTCAACCAATTATTTAATAAGTAAAATGGGTACTATGAACAAAAATAAAGTGCCATATGACTCTTTATTTTTGTTCAGAGTAGTCCCTTTTTGATACTCTTCTTAATTCAACCAAATCTTTAATGAAGCTGGATTATTCTCACTCTTATTCAACCAATTATTTAATAAGTAAAATAGGGACTACTCTGAACGAAAATAAAGTGCCATATTATGTGGATCTGGGTTTATGATTAGAAGCGTCCACGGCTGAGGCTATTTGTAGCTAGCTGCAGCTAAATTGCTAAAAAGCTAGCCATGACTAAACACGTGTTAGCCGTAGTCAGCCGGCTGGAGTTTTAAATAGCAACGGCTAGCCATGACTACCCAGCTAAAATTACGACTAGTCACGAATTAGCCGGCTGTTTTACATAGAATGAAAATCAGATCAAACAATTTATTTACATTTTAATATATATAATTATGTAAAAATAGCATTAAAGATTAGTTAGTTTAAATTATAATGAAGGTTTGTATAAATTTTTTAGCGCTCAATTATCCCAGTTTATGATAAGGAAGCGAAATCGTTTAGAAAAGCAGTCAAATATACAAACAAATATTTATAATTTTAAAGTATAAATCTTTTGAACAGAATCGACACTATTAGTTGTAACGAGAAACTATTTAGTACAACTCTCCTTCTTGTTTGATGATATATCGATCCTAATTCTAAAATAATCTCGGCAAAATATCTCAACAAAAACTATAGATTGTCCACTAAATACACTGCCCGTCAAAAGTGATTCAGTGTTTGGAAAATTCGAACTTAAATAGTAATTCATGAATGAGTAAGACTTCAAGAAAGCTAATACTCATATGGTAAATAGATACAGCCTTTGTTTATAATTATCCAAATATTATAGATATCTTTTAAATACTGATAGAGATATGATAACTCAAAGTTGAAAGTAAGGTGATTCAGTGTTTTGACGAATTTTTAAAATTTACAAAATTTTCATTCTAGAACATTCTAAAATACCGCAAAATTGTTCATTTTTATTTCAAATCCTTAGCAGAAGGTATTAAGGCTTATTTGGTATGATAAGAAGAATATTGAAACAAGAATTAACGAACTTGCTTTAAATGGAAAATCTTCAACAAAAATAGCTGAAATTGTTAGAGTTTCACAAGCAATAGTGTCCGGAGTAATAAATAGAGTTGAAAAACACTCCAGAGCCTATAATAGGTCGTCTTTGGGTCTTAAATAAGTAAGATGAAAAATATATTGGAAGATTAGCAACAAGTGGTAAATGCTCCACCTCTACAGAAATACAGCAAGAACTCAANTGAAAAATATATTGGAAGATTAGCAACAAGTGGTAAATGCTCCACCTCTACAGAAATACAGCAAGAACTCAAGTTCAATGCAAGAATATCCTCCTCTTCGAGTACTATACTGCGCACATTAAAACGTAGCAATATCGTATCTAGATACAAAAACAAATACCCACAATTAAAAAAATCTCATCTACGAGCAAGATCAGAATTTGAAAAAACATATAGAAATTGGGAAAATAAGGACTGGGATAAGTTTATATGGTCAGATGAGAGTAAAGTAAATCTAGAGGGGTCTGATGGACGTGGTAGAACTTTCAGAAAAATCGGGGTTGGTGAGTCTCTAGTGTTATAATAAGTTATTTTTTTTAAGCCACCTGGGTCAATTATGGTTTGGGGATCTATGCTTTCATCAGGTGTTTGGTATCTTTGTAGAATTGATGGCAGTGTTAATTCTGAGATATATGAGAGTATTCNTTCATCAGGTGTTTGGTATCTTTGTAGAATTGATGGCAGTGTTAATTCTGAGATATATGAGAGTATTCTGGATTACGAGCTGATATATACAATTGACTTTTACAGCTTGGTCAAATCTAAAATTGTCAAAGTTTTACTGTTACGCAGGAGAGTATGGCGAAGTTTATATTTTTTTGGTTCAAAAGAAACGAAATAAAAGTAATAAGATGGCCTGCACAATCTCCTGACCTAACCCAATTGAGTATCTATGGGATCATATAAAAAGAGAGCTAAAAATTCGACCGNCCTGCACAATCTCCTGACCTAACCCAATTGAGTATCTATGGGATCATATAAAAAGAGAGCTAAAAATTCGACCGCCATGTAAAGACAAAGATGAACTTTTGGAGAGAATTCAAGATATATGGAACAATATTTCAGCTGAAATATGTCTTAAGCTTGTTAGGTCAATGCCTAGAAGACTAGAACAGATAAGAAAAACAAAGGGCGGGCACACAATCAATTGATTTTTCATTTTTTAAAAAATTCGACAAAACACAGAATCACCTACTTTCAACTTTGAGTTATCATAACTCTATCAATATTTAAAAGATATCTATAATATTTGGATATGTTATAGAAAAAGGCTGTATCTATCTATCATATGAGTATTAGCTTGCTTGAAGTCTTACTCATTCATGAATTACCATTTAAGTTCGAATTTTCCAAACACTGAATCAATTTTGACGGGCAGTGTAAGCGCACAAATTATCATAAGCATTTCTACTACTTTTTAATATAAAAGTCTGGTTTAATTTAACTTATTTACTATATAATTTAATTTTTCAAATGAACATTTTATCCATGCTACTAGGGCAAAAATGAGTTGCATCCAAAAGAGGCGATTTCAATTTTTGAAAATAAAGCAAATTTTACTAATACAATTACGATTGATGGTTTTGTATTTCAAGATATAAAGTAAAGCTCAATGTATAATGCTATTAAAGTATATAAAAATTCTTTTAAACTGGGTTACAATAATATCACTATTAGTCTGATCGAAAAATGGCTTATTTAAGATTATGGTGGCATTTTGAGCTGCTTTACGAAAAGTGCAAACAGCATTTGATAAACGAATAAAAACCAACATTTCCATATCTGAAATAAAATTTAATAAACCTAGTATAAATACAAGTGCATCATGAAAATTTTCAAGTACGCAAAAGAGTATAAAAGCATATCAAAATTTTTATGTCATTTTTCTTGCAAAAAATGGTCGAGAAAAGACACAAAAGCGACAATGAAATTATGCCAATGCTAATGGAGATAAATTGTAAATAGGCGAATATGTGAAAATACAAATATCAAATATTATATGATATTACCATCATATTTACTGTTTTACAAAATATTGTAACTTGAAAGTCAAATGCCAAATTTGGAAATATTAGGGCGTTCCGCGCAAAGAGACACTCGAATTTTGTTTAATTACGCCTTTAATAATATCGAGACTTTTAAATTAATTTATATATACTATAAGCTTTATTTATAAATAATTACATTTTGAATATTATCATGAATAGCTTGTAAAAATTAAAAGATTCAATTTCAGATAAAGAACAGCGGATTTTCATCAAATTTGGCGTAATCCTGGGACACAGTTCTGGGATAATTCATAAAGACTTAGTTGAATCAGTTGGAAATAGTGCATATAAACTAAATACAGTCAAACTTTTAGTTACTAAGCTTAAGAGAGGCTACAATGTGGTCGAAGATAGTCGAGGAGGCGATACAAGTGATGTCTCGAAAAAAGAAAATGTAATAGATGAAATTAAAGAATTTTTGGCCCAAACTAGAACATGATCTTGCTTCGACTTTCCATGCTGGTAAATTGTAGTAAAACAACAGTATTTCGATATTTAACAGAAGATTTACAAATGAAAAAATTATCTAGTAAATGGGTACCTCATTTTCTCACGGATGAACAAAGAGAACATAGAATGTTAGCATGTAAAAACAATATGCAACATTTATAAAGACAAAATAACTTAATTAATCGAACTTTGGCAATAGATGAAACTTGGGTGTCTTATACATACAACCACAACGTGACCAGATTCGATCTCGGAGAAATAAAAATGAAGACCCACCTGAATTTGTACTTCAATCTAAATATGAAAAAAAGAGAATGCTAATATTAGCAATGCATTTTCAAGGTGTTGCTTATTGGAAGCTCTGTACCCCTAAAGAGACAGTTATTGCAGAAGTCTATAAAAACCTCCTAATCGAATTATTAGACAAATGGTTACATAATAAGAAATTCAAGATGCCTATATTATTACATGATAATGCTAGGCCACGCAAATCAAATCTTATAAAGCAGTATTTTATTGATGAAAAATTTGGGTTTGGGATCATCCTCCCTTTGGCCCTGATATTAGCCCACCTGATTTCAATTGTTTTGGGCAATTTAAGAGGAAGTTAAAGGAAAGCATCTATGATGATTGGTATGAACTAGAAATTCAGCTAGAAAGTGCAATTCAGGAGCTTAATGTTAAAGGTTTTATGAATGGTATCCAGAAGTTACCCGAAAGATGGAGAAGTGTAATAGATGCAGAAGGTTCGTATCTATAAACTTACTAAATTTAAACTTTATAACTTTTATAGCAAATTTTTTATTTAAATTTTTTCGAGTGTCTCTTTGCTCGGAACGCCCTAATATTCCAGAGCCTTTTATAAAGGTCAATATCTGGACAAAGAAAAAATGAATGGACATAGTATTTATAATAGATTTATTCGCATTAATTATAAGTATGATAATAGTTACTTTTTAAAATTTTGGTATCTTTCCATTTATATTTATTTCTAAAATAGTGTGCATAATTTTTTAGCTAATCAAATCCAATTTGCTGCAAAATTGGAAAGTTTACCAAATTTTACGCAAATAAAGTAGAACGCGATGCTTTGATTTATTTGTGAAAGAAAGTATTATAAATATATGAATACCGTAAAATTTTGAATTGATTCAAGTAAATTTTGAGTAGAACTTAAAGAAAAGTATGGAATGAAACGGGAATTTAGCCAACTTGACACCTTAGATAAATAATTGTATAACTTGAATAAAACATCAATAAAAAATCTGCAAATTATGTATTTTAATATTCATCAATCAATTAAATAATAAATAAAATTTTACAATTTTTCGTTTATCTTTGATCGAGATTTTTTATTTTTAATTTTGTGCGGCTATTTAGTGNAAATAAAATTTTACAATTTTTCGTTTATCTTTGATCGAGATTTTTTATTTTTAATTTTGTGCGGCTATTTAGTGGACCATCTATATAATAGATCGGAGAATTGTCGATAATAGTATTAATATTTATGTGAATTTTTATAGTTCAACTATTTTTATTGGATTCTCCATTGAGCCATTTTTTCAGATAAGATTTCGTTTGAAAAATCCGAATATTGTTTATTAACTGTGGTTAGTTATGGTAGAAATAAGGCTCTAGATTGGCCTTCTAATACAGTTCTTAGAGAATCACCAATTTAAGAAATTCCAGTAAATGTTTGTCATGGAATATTTGATGACATAAATCTCAAGATATATCTCTACATTGAACATGGTCATTAGGCTGAGCGTATTAGATAATTTATTTATTGATTTAGGTATTTGTAATTTTGATTATGGTGCTATACTTTTTCAATATCGACCTGGTGTTTTTCATTTGATTGGAGTGTTAGATTTTTCTGATCAAGATTTGGTTGGAATTACTCCTTCTGTATCTTTCATCTTTTTTCACATGTATTTTTGTAGTTTTTTACCCCGATTTCAAAGTTTCGAGAATATATTGATTTAGCTATTGATCAGATGATGTCCTTTAGTAGAAAGAGAGGATCTGCTTGATTTATTAAATTTCCTTGACTACAGGGTGTGGCAAGAAAAAGTTCAGATTATTTGTGTGTAAATAAATAAGCCATACAATCGGAAATTAGAAAAATTGATCATATTCAAAAAAGTGAGTATAAACTGCATAAAATAAAAATGTTATCTTAAATAAAAAATTTATAATGAATTCAAAAATCGACTTCAAAACCTACACTAAAATAAAGATACTTTCCAAATCTGGGAACACGAATAAATCAATAAGAGAAGAACTTTTAAAAGAAAATGTAAATGTATCACTTAGAAGTATATATAATGTACTGAAATTTAATAAGAAGAAATTCCGAGAATTTGAATCTGGAGTATCAGAGGGTTCAAAACCCTATTCTCGAAATTCCCGAACGCCATCTTTAATTAAAAGAGTAAAGGTAGAGGTTAATAAACCGAACCCACCATCACAAACTACATTAGCTAATAAACAAAAGGTCTCAACACGTACAATAGGAAGGATAATTCACCAAAATTTGCAATTAACTACACGTAAAAAATCAAAAGTTCACTCGCTCCAGTCTCATCACAAAAACAATAGAAAAACAAACCCCTGTAAGCTCTACAAGAGACATCTGGCAGGAAATCAAGCAAAATTTTGTGTCACTCTTGACAAGGCGCTTTTTAGCGTCCAAATTTGCAATGGTTCCAGAAGAATTTACTATTCTAAGGATAAAAATGAGACAGAAGAATATGTGTATGCTAAAAAGGAGAATCTTTGTAAGAAGTTTATTGTGGTGGGTGCACTAAGTGGGAGAGGTAGACTTCTTCTTATTAAAGTCCTACCAAAAGCAACTGTTAATGCTGAGTACTATGTAGATTATGTTTTGAAACCTCTTTTGGAAAAAAAGGTACCAAAGCTTCACGGGGACGATACAAACAAAGTTTTCGTAGATCAAAATGCAGCATCTTCGCACACCGCTAACTTCACTGCAGATTACGCGGAGAGATTAAAATTAATCAATGGAATAACGATCATATCAAAAGAAGAAATTCCAGTAAAATCACCTGATTCTAGTCCGATGGATTTTTATGTTTTTGGATTCTTTAAACAAAAGCTTTACAATAACAAGGCTGAAAGTCTCGATTCGTTTTGGAAACAATTGAAAAGTGTGTAGTCTACAATAACACCAGAAATGTGTCTTAATGTATTTGATTCTTGGAAAAGAAAACTTCTTTTAATATCAGAATTGAACGGAGAACACATTGAAAACACTTCTCAAATTCACAAGAGACTTATAAATCCTTTAAACTAAATTGAACTTTCGGAACTTTTTCTTGCCACATCCCTGTAATCATTTTTCTTATAAAGCAGCTCTGCTATAAAAATGATTTATATAATTAACTAGTCTTATCTAATAATAATTGTTGACAATCAATAATATATTAGCTGAGGCTTCATAAAAGTGTTGTAAGCAAATGTTAAGGAAAATATATTTTAAAAGTCCAAATGATCTTTATCATCATCCACTTTGGATGCATCAGTAAAATCGACGATATTATTCTGATATATATCCATATTATTGTTATTTTGTGGATCAAACATATTATCAAAACCTTCATTATTAGCAAATGGTTCTACTGCTAAACTTTCGGTTGCATTAGCCTTGGCTCTTTGCAATTCTAACTATAAAATAGTGTTAGATTGTTTTGGGGTACTTGGAATCGTTTAGCTATAGCTTCTAATCGTTCGGTGATTTTATTTAAGGCTTCTTTAAAAGCATCTTGAGGAGTTACACTACCGTCAGTTTGAACTCTTACTTGAAAATAATGTTCTAATGGATGCGGAACTTTATACCCAGCAAACAATACTGCAGAGTTTTCTAACAAAGTACTACAGAAATATAAATTGAAAAGATTTACGTTCTAATCATGTTTGCTATAGTATGGTCTTCTTTTTGTATACTGAATACTACTGCATTGGTTATTTTTAAATCATTTTCCCAGCTTAATCTATAGATGTTAATTTCGTTGGATACTTTTTTATTCCTTCTGGTAAGATGAATAGTTCAAACTTGTCAGGTGCATTCATTTCAAAAAAATTGATTTGAATATGAAAGACGAAAGTCAAGATAAATCGTTTATGAAATGAAAAATGACATGATATTAAAAGATTATTGTTGATGTATCATGAAAGAAAATATAAAAGATTTTAAGTAAATATGATTTTATTGAAAAATCTAAAAAAGGTTAGAAAAAGATGGCATTTATTTGTATGCCTTACCGAGAAACAAGAGTTGAAGCTTATCATACCCAGCCAACACACCGGCACCAGCAACAGCTCTAAGGATATTAGCACCGGCACCTTTGAAGAGCGACTTGACACCTTCAGTCTTAATGATCGAGTTCATGCATTGCATGGAAGAAGTATATTTAACTGCTTCTCCGGAAGTCATCATCATTCTTCTTCTAACAGTATCAATAGGATACGAAGCCAAACCAGCTCCAATAGTGATGGACCAACCTAAGAGGAATGATGCCAATAAACTGCCTTCGAGATCTCCTGTCAATAATACTGGCTTGAGGGAATCATAGAGACCAAAGTACAAACCACGATAAACAATGATACCAGCACAAGAGATATTGAAACCTCTATATAAACCAGCAATACCATCGGATTTGATGGTCTTCTTATAGACATCAACCAAACCATTAAATTGCCTTTCACCACCACCTTTCTTTGAAGATTTAGCGTCGTTAGCCAATCTAGTACGAGCATAATCCAAAGAATAAACGAACAACAAAGAGGAAGCACCAGCAGCACCACCCGAAGCTAAATTACCAGCGAACCAAGTCCAATATCCATCCTTGTTCTTATCAAATCCGAACATTTTCTTGAAATGATCCTTGAACGCGAAATTCAATGCTTGAGTAGGAAAGTAACGAAGTACATTAGCCGTATTACCTCTCCAAAGCGAAACGAACCCTTCATCCTTAATAACCCTGGAGAAACAATCGCCAATTCCCTTATATGGGGTAGAGAGACGTCCTGATTTGATCATTTCATCTTGATTTTGAATTAATAATTTAATTCTCTCAATTGGAGCGGCTGCAGTCTTCGACACAGCAGCGGAAATACCTCCCATCATAAAATCGACCAAGAAATTCTTTTGTGGAGCAGCGCTTTTAACATCATTCTCTACTTTCTTTTCTTTATCACTCATTGTACGTAATCAGAAAAATTTTTCGACCACCCCTGTTAAAGTTTTTATACTCGAGTTTACATGGGTTAATTATTCCTCATTTTGCCTTTTTTGTCCGATCAATATAACCTTTTATTAAGTATGGTTGATTTATGACGTCAAGTTTTTTATTGTATTAGCCTACGATTTTGTCTTCAGTGCTCGAATAAAATAAATAACATTTCAGTTAATGTAGTTTCGAGAAATTTCTAGAAATTTTTAACCGAACCGGTTTATTTCACATAGTCTCGCTACTTATACAAGAACATCAAATCCACTAAACTATTTAGTTTTAAATACATGCAGATTTTTTAAAACTGATATCAATGATACTAAATTAGATTAAATCGCAGTCAATAGTCGTTGGCTTATTAGATCAAACTGAATAATTCATCCAGTTCAGATTGTGAAATTTTCTTTAGAAATGGCAGACAAGAAACTCAAAGCAGTAGTTAAAGAAGGTGGTAAAAGAGGGATAGAAATAGACGGAGCTGGTGTCATGGGAGGATTAAAGTTTTTCTGCACCAAAGTAGATGAACCAGAAGGCAATTTAGACTTATTAGTTTCTTCTGTTGAGGCCATGAACAAAGAAATTGATCCTAATGAAGAAGAAGCCAAGGGTGGTTCAGCTTGGTTAGGTAAGATGGTCTTTTCATGTGACTATGACACGTTATGTGTCGTTGCTTATGCCCCTGAAAGTCTTATTGAAGAACATAAGTTCGACGTTAAGGATTGGATGTCTACTGTCATTAAGAAATATGATGGCGAGATTGTTAAGGCCGAAAAAACCACTGTCACTGCAAGTAGACTTATTTTATTGATTTTGTAGAGGTCAAGGCTGACCAAGAAAAGGGCAGATTTACCTTAAAAATGAGAGATGAACTTCTTCCCGATGCTATTGCATATTTGAGAGAGAGGAAGTTTTTTCCAGAAGATAATGATGATAGTAGTGATGACATGGTGTTTGGTGATGATTTTAATCCTGATGAATATTAAAGATTCATAAAATAAATCCATTGTTCCAAGATTGCTACATTTATAGATATTACCTCTATTTTTACTTAATGTAGAAATATTAATTTTCATCTAAGCAACCTTTTCTAAGCTCAAAATCTAAATGGGACAAAAATTTTGAAGCCTTGGTTATAATTCCAAATATTAGGGCGTTCCGCGCAAAGAGACACTCGAATTTTGTTTAATTACGCCTTTAATAATATCGAGACTTT
>NIPM01001979.1:0-12831 GCA_002738285.1 Holacanthella duospinosa
CGTCCCTAATATAAGTTGACCACATTTAGATTAAACATTCATTATCAAAAATAGTAAAATTAGGTTTAGAGACGAACAACTTATTGAACCATTTGTATTCAAATTCAGTTGGAGCTAATTTTAGTATATTATTATGTGGTCTTTTATTGTTATAATGAACCACTGCTTTTTTTACATATTTTTTTAATTGTTCAAATGATTTAGGTTTCCAATATTCTAAATATTCTTCTTTTATTGTTCTATTTATTCGTTCAGCATAAGCATTATCTTGAGCCGATAATGCCATGCTTATTTTGCAATTGTTGGCTTTTAATAACTCAATATAATCTTTATAAGTATATTGACTTGCTCTGTCTGAATGATGGATCATAGGGGCTTTATTTGTTTTTAATGCCATTCGTAAAGCTTTGATATTTGCTGTTGCTCTCATATTATCAGATACCTGATAGCCTACTATTTTTTTAGTATATACATCAATGATGAAAACTGCATAATAGAACTTTTCTCCTATTTGAATATAGGTTATATCTGATTGCCAAATAGTTGATGGTGCATTAACTTTTGAGCCTTTAATCAAATTTGAATAAGAAACATAACATGCATAAGTGGTTCTTCTACTATTTCTTTTCATTTTTAAACGAAAGCCCAAATCCATAAATAATTCTACAAATTTATCTCTACCTATAAAATCAGGTTTTAAAACATGATACATCTTTTCAACCCCACAACCAGGATGAATCTTACGCAAATCTTCTGCTTGAGCAACTAAAACGAGTATTTTTTTATTTAATAGACTTTTTCGTTTAGCATACCGGTGAACCGCTTGTTTGGTTATTCCTATTACTCTAAATAGTTGATTCATAGAATAAGTTATTTTTTCTTGGGTAGATCTGAACCAATCGATTGTGAGGTGTTGAAGTTTTTTTTTATATCAATATCAAATTCTTCTTTTGCAATCTCTATCATCTTATCCAAATAATCAATCTTGATTTGTTTTTGACCGATGATACGCTCTAGTTCTTTGAGTCTTTGTTCGAGTTCTTTTATCTTATTTGTGCTGCTTTCTTTCATCTCTACTATATGCGGATTCCTTTTTCATTAAAAGTAGAAAATTTATAAATCCAATTATAAATTGAAGCATTTGAAATACCATATAATTTTTCTAACTGCAGAACACTAAATTTACCGCTTTCAAATAAACAAACTATTTCTTCTTTAAATGCTTTTGAATAAATCCGATACTTACGGATTTCTTTTGTTTTTAATTTCATATAATTTGACTTTTTCGGTCAACTATATTTAGGGAAGTTCAAATTTCCTATTATAAATTGTTGAATATAACAATCAAATTTTTTACAGAACTCATCAACAGGACAAAAAATATAAGTAACTTTATACAAATAGGCCATAAAAGAGGGAAATTGTTTTAATTTTTATACTTTAAATGTACAATTATATCTCTTTTTAATCTATCTTTTTTATAATTATGAATCGAACTCAGGTTAATACTATCACAGCTCCAATCCTAAAATTACGGTTTAGTTTTTCAATTAAGAAACAAGAAAGAACCAAAAAACAAATTCATATAGGAGACAAAGATCGTTTCTTTATAAAGGTTCACGTTTTTTGACACGCTATTCACGTTAAATGAATTACATTTGTTCTTAATAGAATAATATATACAGTAATATTTAAGGGATATCGTAAAAACTTATCTACTTGTCTATAGTAAAATACTTGTACTAAAGTATAATTTCGAACTGAAATCTACATTTTTTGAGAATTGTAACTAGGTAAATTATATGATTAGACTTTTACTTTCAGTTTTTGGTTTAAAAAATCTTTCTTTTGAAAAGTAATAAAAATCCCTAACAGAATAATAATTCCACCCGACAATATTTGAAATGTTATATCTTCATCCAAAATAAAATAGGCTAATATCGCCGTAACTAAAGCCTGACTTAATAAACTCAAAGAAACTTTAGTTGCTTCTAAATGCCTAATAGCATAACTAATAAGAAACCATGCTACACTACAAGCTGACAAATAAGTCCCTGAACAAATAAAGCACTCCATACTTTTGTACTAAAGCCTAATAAAGGTTCTCCCATTACAATACAAACTATAAAAAGATAAATGCTAGACACAAGCATACTATAAAATAGAAAAGCTGTTATATCAATTGTCCTTAAGATTATTTTACTACACATAATATATATAGCATACAAAAAGCTAGACAGTAATGCAAATAAAAAACCTATATTAAAATCTAAATTAGTAAAAGTCCCCTTCCCTACCAGAACAACCATTCCTATTAACGCTATCACAACTCCAATCCAAAAATTGCGATTTGGTTTTTTTGTAAAAAAAAGAAAAGACCCAAAACCAATCCATATAGGGGATAAATTAGTTATAAATGTAGCTTGTGTAGCAGTTGACTGCTGAATAGCAATATTCCATACAGCTATATCGGAACCAAATAGTAACCCACATAATACTATTCTGAAAATAATATCCGGTGAAGGTAGTTGTAACTTTTTTTGAATTACCACATAAGGTAATAAAAAAACGGTTGCAATAGCTAATCTGTAGAAAGCGGCAGATATTGCTGAAACAGGCGTCCAGCTCACTAAAATAGGAAATATTGAAATACAAAAAACAGCCAATATTAGATAGAGAAATGGTTTTTTCATTACGAATACGATTACTTACAAAAATATTTATTAAAATATAAGTCTATTAAAAACTAATTTTACTAGAAGCTAAATTTGTACTAAACGAAGTAAATTTAACAAAAATAAAACAAGTCGTAAGTACAGAAGAAGCAAAATTGAAATATATCGCTCTTAGAAAGGACAAGGAAGCCAATAAAACTGTATAAAAAAAGCCATCCACTGAAGTGGAAAGCTTTTCATTGGTCTAACTACTAAACCTGCCCGATCTAACGGACTAAACAACACAACTAACTCTCAGTACTTTAGAGCAAAAAACTTTCTGATTTCTCAGAAAGCTCTCTCTAAATTAAGCGGTCTGGACGGGACTCGAACCCGCGACCCCATGCGTGACAGGCATGTATTCTAACCAACTGAACTACCAAACCTTGAACTTTATTGCCGTGCAAAGATATCATACTTTTCCATTCCTGCAAATCTTTTTTGAGTAAAAAATATATTTAGTCTTATTGCACAGCGTTTTGTTTATCAACCAAGTAAAATTACCCTTGTTTTTATAATGATTCCCTACAAATTCGGGAACAATATTTAATTTTGTATTGTGTACTAGTTCATATTAACTTTTTAAACTGCAAAAAAATTACCGCATTGCCTTGCCTACTTTTATATCGAACAAAAGAATAATTTAGTCTAAACAGAAACAGTATCTTATAAGCGTTTTCACCCGCTCTTATACTATTATCGGTATTACCATCTATATTTCAAAAGGAATAAAAACAAAAGATATCCGTATCGTACTTGTCTGTCTTGACTATAAAATATATAGTATTTCAGCATGATATTTATAGTAAAAAACAAACAAAAGTGATATAATAGTTGTACCTTAGCAACTCTATTTTGAGACAGCAAAAATCAAGTTAATTATTTGATTCAGACACAAATATTAAAGCAAAATAATAAATTTAGGGTTAGTTGTATTATTCACTTTGATGAATGAAAAATTTAAACAAGCAATCATTAGTCAGAAAGTCTATATCCTAATTTACTTCACTAAAGTCATTATGATTGCTTGTTTTAGTTTTTTTTTATTTGTGCAATAAAAGACGTTACAATTTTAAAATTGTAGCGTCTTTTAATATATAGGATAATTAGGCTAAAGAATTCCAGCCTCTTGCTTTTAAATGAATTTTTGTGTTAGCACGTGTCACTAAATGAATTCCTTCTGACTGAGCAGTTATATGTCCAATAATTGTAAAGTTTGGATTCCCCTTTATTTTTTCAAAACTATCCATACCAATCGTAAAGAGCAATTCATAATCTTCTGCTCCATTAATAGCTACCGTGGTACTGTCAATATCAAATTCTTCACAAGTGCTGATTAATTGGGGATCTAATGGTATTTTTTCTTCAAAAAGATTACATCCTACATTAGACTGTTTGCAGATATGAATAATTTCTGATGATAATCCATCAGAGACATCAATCATAGCAGTTGGTTTTACATCTAAGATTTTTAATAATCCTCTGATATCTTTTCTTGCTTCCGGTTTTAACTGACGTTCAATTAAATAGGCATATCCATCTAAATCCGGCTGACTATTGGGGTTTACCTGGAATACTTGTTTTTCTCTTTCTAACACTTGTAGTCCCATATAAGCGGCACCTAGATCACCTGTAACCACTAAGAGGTCATTTTCTTTTGCTCCATTTCGATAAACAATTTCTTCATCCTCAGCTTCTCCAAGCGCAGTTATACTAATTATAAGTCCTTTTTGGGAAGAAGTAGTGTCCCCTCCTATGACATCAATATTATACATTTTTGAAGCCATAGTAATTCCTTCAAAAAAATCCTCAAGAGCTTCAAGAGGAAAACGATTAGAAACGGCAATTGAAACAGTGATTTGTGTAGGTTTTGCGTTCATTGCACAGATATCTGAAAGGTTAACAACGACGGCTTTATATCCTAAATGTTTTAAAGGCATATACGCCAAATCGAAATGTACGCCTTCAATTAATAAATCAGTGGACATAATGGTTTTCTTATTCTGAAAGTCCAGAACAGCAGCATCATCTCCTATTCCTTTGATTGTAGAGGGTTGATTGATTTCAAAATTTTTAGTCAGATGTTCTATTAATTTAAACTTCCCTAATTGGGATATACCGGTGCGTTGCGGTGTTTTATCTTCTATCATATTACAAAAGTAGTCACAAAGTTGATGGGTTACAAAGATTTTTGTTTTCTGGACATTTCAGATTTTGTTATTAACTGACGACAAAAAGTAATATCTACAAAGAACAGTCTGATCGTCAATCTATATCAAAAAAATTAGATCACCGGCTTTGCTTAATCGCTAGTATATTTAGTCATTCAGTTTTAAAACAGCCATAAAAGCTTCCTGAGGAATCTCTACATTACCTATCTGGCGCATGCGTTTTTTCCCTTTTTTCTGTTTTTCTAAAAGTTTACGCTTACGAGAAATATCTCCGCCATAACATTTAGCGGTAACATCTTTACGTAATGCTTTAATAGTCTCTCTTGAGATTATTTTTACTCCTATAGCTGCCTGAATCGGAATATCAAACTGCTGTCTTGGAATTAGCTCTCTCAGTTTTTCACACATTTTTTTACCAATATTATAGGCATTATCTACGTGAATCAGAGAGGACAAAGCGTCAACTAATTGTGCATTTAATAGAATGTCTACTCTTACAAGTTTAGACGCTCTCATTCCTATAGGAGAATAATCAAAAGAAGCATACCCTTTAGAAATGGTTTTTAATCGGTCATAGAAATCGAATACAATCTCTGCCAGTGGCATATCAAAGGAAAGTTCTACTCTGTCTGTTGTCAAATAGGTCTGGTTCGTGATAAGACCACGTTTCTCGATACATAATGACATGACATTACCTACAAAATCAGATTTTGTAATAATAGTAGCTTTAATAAAAGGCTCTTCTACACGATCTAATTTTGATGGTTCCGGCAAGTCTGAAGGGTTGTTTACTACTAAGCTTTCATCCGGATTTTTCTTGGTATATGCTAAGTAAGAAACGTTAGGTACCGTAGTGACCACAGTCATTTCGAACTCACGTTCTAGGCGTTCCTGAATAATTTCCATGTGTAACATTCCTAGAAATCCGCAACGAAAACCAAAGCCTAAAGCGGCGGAACTTTCGGGCAAAAAAACAAGAGAAGCATCGTTCAGTTGTAATTTTTCCATCGAGTTACGCAGTTCTTCATAATCTTCAGTATCTACAGGATATATTCCGGCAAATACCATCGGTTTTACGTTTTCAAAACCGCCGATCATATTAGTAGTTGGCATTTTTGCATCTGTCAATGTATCCCCTACTTTTACTTCTTTAGCCTCTTTGATTCCGGAAATGAAATAACCTACATCACCCGTACTGATTACTGTTCTGGGAACCTGCTGTAATTTTAAAGTACCTACTTCATCGGCATAATATTCTTTGTCAGTAGACATAAATTTAATTTTCTGACCTTTTTCGATTGCTCCGTTCATTACTCTGAATATTACCTCAACACCACGAAAAGGATTGTAAACGGAGTCAAAAATAAGCGCCTGTAAGGGTTCTTCCGGATTTCCCTTTGGTGGTGGAATTCTTTCAATAATAGCGGCTAATATATCTTCTACACCTAATCCTGTTTTCCCACTGGCAGGAATAATTTCGTTAATATCGCAACCTAAAAGATCAACAATATCATCGCTTACCTCTTCAGGATTAGCACTAGGCAAATCTACTTTATTAAGTATAGGAATAATTTCCAAATCATTTTCAAGTGCTAAATACAAATTAGATATAGTTTGTGCCTGGATGCTTTGTGCTGCATCAACGATTAATAAAGCGCCCTCACAGGCAGCAATAGAACGAGATACCTCATAGGAGAAATCCACATGACCGGGGGTATCTATCAAATTCAAAATATATTTTTCTCCTTTATAGGTATATTCCATTTGTATAGCATGACTTTTAATTGTAATGCCACGTTCACGCTCCAAGTCCATATTATCTAGCAATTGGGCTTGTTTTTCACGAGCGGTTACGGATCCTGTGGCATCCAGTAAGCGATCAGCAAGTGTACTTTTCCCGTGATCAATATGTGCAATAATGCAAAAGTTTCTAATATGCTTCATCTTTAGTCTGATATCAATTTTTGTGGGTATCTATTCCGATTAAAAAGGATACTTTTTTTAAGTCTTTACTACTTTCTAAAATTCCGAAATAACAGCTAAAACCACTCTTTATAAATGGAGTCAGTCTGCAAATATAATTTAAAGATTTGAATGATGAACAATTGTATTATGAACCTGCACATTCTTAAACGAATATAGAGATATAAAGGAGATTAAGAAATAAAATTATATGGTAAAAATGGAAATATTTTAAAGAGTAATGATAGTATCGGGAAATTTAATGAATGATAGTATTTGATTCTTCCCTTTTTGAGCTATTTAATATCACAACTCTATTTTTTGTAATTTTACACAAAATTCAGCATAATGATTAAGATAGGTAATATAGTATTAGGCGAATTTCCGCTGTTATTAGCTCCGATGGAAGATGTAAGTGACCCGCCATTCCGCAGATTATGTAAGCAACATGGCGCGGATATGATGTACAGTGAGTTTATCTCATCAGAAGGATTAATTCGCAATGCTATAAAAAGCCGTCAGAAACTGGATATTTTTGATTATGAAAGACCGGTGGGTATTCAGATATTTGGAGGTGATGAGGAAGCTATGGCTTTGTCAGCCAAAATTGTAGAAATGGTTCGTCCGGATTTAGTGGATATTAATTTTGGTTGTCCTGTTAAGAAAGTGGTTTGTAAGGGTGCCGGTGCAGGCGTGTTAAAGGACATAGATTTAATGATTCGCTTAACAGAGGCTGTGATTAAAAGCACCAGCCTTCCGGTTACTGTAAAAACGCGTTTGGGATGGGATGATGGTTCTATCAATATTGATGAAGTGGCAGAAAGGTTGCAGGATATTGGGGTACAAGCTCTAACCATTCACGCGAGAACGCGTGCACAAATGTATAAGGGAGAGGCGGACTGGAGCCATATTGCACGGGTAAAAAACAATCCGAGAATAACGATACCTATTTTTGGCAATGGGGATATTGACTCACCGGAAAAGGCATTGAAATATAAAAATGAATATGGGGTTGATGGTATAATGATCGGTCGTGCTGCTATCGGTTATCCATGGATTTTTGATCAAATTAAGCACTATTTTAAAACGGGTGAGCGTTTAGGTGAACCTACTATTCAAGATCGTGTGGAGGCAGCAAAGAATCATTTAAAATGGTCCATAGAATGGAAAGGGGAACGATTAGGCGTATTAGAAACGAGAAGGCATTACACAAATTATTTTAAGGGAATTCCCGACTTTAAGGAACATCGTCAAAAACTGGTTTCTCATGATGAAGCAGCTCATATATTTGAGGCTTTAGACGCTGTAAATGGGAAATATAGCAATTATACTTTTGTTTAGAAAATATTCTAACTGCTGTTTATATTAATGAAACGGGGCTTTAGTCTGTAATTGTCTAAATTTTTTAGGTTTTTTTGTGAACTAATTTAGCTCTTTTTTATACAAACTCTTTTCTCTTAATCCATTTACAATTAAATTATTATTGAAAAAGGACACAGAAAAAGAAAGACTAAAATTTTTTAATCTGCTAAATATGGAAAAGTGTACTATTATTTTACTAAACGTTTTGTTATACTTCCGGCAGCTATCCCGGAGGCAATAAAACCGAGTACAAAGATGGTAATTAAAACAGTTAATATATTTTCTATTGTAAATTTTACGGGATAAGGGAATGATGAATTAATCATAATTAATCCTATATGTTGTTGTAATAATATAATAATTATACCTAATATAGTTCCTATTATGGAGCCTGCAACACATAGTAAACTGCCGTGAAAAAGAAAAATTTTACGCAGGGTTTTTATTTCTACACCTAGGTTAAATAGTGTTTTCAGGTTGTTTTTTTTATCTAATATCATCATAATAATAGCGCCTATCAGATTAAAAAGGGTAACGATAATAACTAATGTGAAAATAAGGTAAACTGCTATATTTTCAGTATTCAGCATTTTATATAAGGCATCGTTAAGTTGTGTGCGGTTTTTTATTAGCAGTTTGTTATCGAATATTGTATTGAGTTGTGCTATTATCTTCTCGTCTGAAACGCCGGGGTGGAGCTTAAATTCGATACCGGTAATTTGATCGGGCTTTAGTTCAAGTAGATTTTGT
Organism: Holacanthella duospinosa; assembly: GCA_002738285.1. Lineage (NCBI taxonomy): Eukaryota > Metazoa > Arthropoda > Collembola > Poduromorpha > Neanuridae > Holacanthella > Holacanthella duospinosa. The sequence continues at coordinate 8,960 of NIPM01001979.1, forward strand.
GCAATTGCTAAGTCTGAAAATATATATTTCGAGTCAATGGCTTCTTCACCTATACGGTAGATTCCTATAGGGATTAATGTAGATTTATTAAAGGCATCTTCAGCTCTTTCTATGGTTCCTTTGCCCGGTTTCGGTACAAAAACTTCTAAGGTGTGATTGTAATCATATAATCCTAGGGATAGTTTTTTAGTGATAATATATCCTACCGCTACTTGATTTGTTTCGGGGGCGATCCACTCGCCTATAAGAACATTTTTTTGTACTTCATTTACTTTTACAAAATTACTGTCGACACCTTTTAAATAAGCTACTTGTTCTTTGTTGTTAAACATAAAAAGAACTCTTTCCTCCACTACTCTACTATAATAAGCAATTCCTTCTATTTTGCTTAATGCCTGTTGTTGTCCTTTTGTAATAGTGAAGTTTTTTCCTAATTTGCTAACCGCTTTAATATCCGGATCAAAATCATTAGAGAAAGAAAGGCTAAAATCTTTTAGTCCACTAAATACGGAAAGTACTACAAACAGAGCCATGGCTCCTACTATAATCCCCAAGGCTGCAATGCCGGTAATAATGTTAATTGCATTATTTTTACTGAAGCTAATAAGATACCTTCTGGCTATGTAAAGGGAAAAGTTCACTTTATAATTTTTTGCGTTTTGCTAATAGTTCTCTGTTTTCAATCGGGTTTTCTTCACCGGTAAGGGCATTGTCTATTTTTTCGATATAATCTAAAGAATCATCAATATAAAAACTAAGGGTAGGTACTTTTCGAAGTTGTAATCGCACTCTTTGTGCTAAATCATGTTTAATCAACGGACTGTTTGATCGTACAGCGATCAAAATTTCTTCTGCTTTGTGTTGAGGGAAAACGCTTAGGTATACTTTTGCAATAGATAAATCAGTAGTCACACGCACTTTAGAAACAGAAATCACTAAATTGCTAATTCTGTTTTTTCTCACTTCTCCCTGGAGAATGTCTACAAGGTCTTTTTGCAGTACTCCGGCTATTTTCTTTTGTCTATTTGTTTCCATGGTGTAAAAATACACTTTTTTAAAGTACAATGTATAAGAATTGAGCAGGTCGCTAAAGGTGTTTTTTCTAATTCTATATAAGCATTCAAATAATCGAATTAAAACTTTGTCGCTTTACTCCTTTTTCTTTATTTTGTTCTTTAAACTAATAAGGATGAGAAAAATAGAACATATAGGCATTGCGGTAAAAGATTTACAAACTTCAAATGCTTTATTTGAAAAGCTTTTTAGAACACCGCCTTATAAAACGGAATCTGTGGAAAGTGAAGGAGTAAACACTTCTTTTTTTAAAAGCGGTCCTAATAAGATTGAACTGTTAGCCGCAACAACTCCGGACAGTCCTATTGCTAAGTTTCTTGAGAAAAAAGGAGAGGGAATACATCATATAGCTTTTGATGTTGAAGATATCAAAGCTGAGATAGTCCGTTTAAAAGAACAAGGGTTTGTCGTATTAAATGAAATACCAAAAAAAGGAGCGGATAATAAATTAGTTGCTTTTTTACATCCTAAAGGAACAAACGGGGTATTGATAGAGCTATGTCAACAATCAGATTAAGGCTGAGATTAGTTTTTTCAGAGAAAAATAAACGATAGCTCATCAACGAATGAGTATTTAAGTTGTTTAAAAAAAGTAGAATCTAATTTAAAAATTACTTGGACTTTATCTAAAATAATAGTAATATTGCATCCTCTTAACCGGTCCTATAGCTCAGTTGGTTAGAGCACCTGACTCATAATCAGGTGGTCCCTGGTTCGAGCCCAGGTGGGACCACATTTTAAGCTTATAAAGCCTTGATAATCAGTATGATTTTCGAGGCTTTTTTGTTAGTGCTAAAATATATGCTAAAACTTTCTCGAGAAGCCCTACGATTGTATAGAATTACAATAATAGGATTAAAGAGTATAAAAAAGACAGAAGCTATAGATAAACTGTTATTTTTTGTAGCAACAGTAGCTTTTCTAATATATATGTCTAATAGTGAATCTACTAGAACCTCTTAAAGGATTATTAACAATATCGAAAATTACAAAAATGAAAAATCGAATCATATAATAAGCCCAAAGATATTATTTAAATGATATATTATAGAATATAGAAATTACTGATTATAATATAAGTGATTTCTCAATAGTATTACTAAATAATAAAATTTAAATTGATTGTATTAATATTAAAAAATATGTACCTTAGTTTGCTATTGCTATTAATGATTAATAGACATTTTTAAATATATTAATATGCTAATAACTACAACAACAATTAGCAGTTTTTTAGTAATCTTAGCAAAAAAAGGATTAGAAAAAGCATTTGAAACAGGAGGAGAAAAAGTTTCAGAAGAGGCTTATAATTGGATTAAATCATTATTCTATAAAAATAATGAACCAAAAAAGATCTTAAAGAAACTCGAAGAAGACCCTGGAAATATTGAAAAAATAAGTAATGCAACTGCTATTATTAATAATTCTATTGAGGATAATCCTGAATTTGAAAACTATCTAAATGAATTATTAGAAAAACTGCCAAAAGTTGAAAACAATATCAGCGGTAGTAAAAATGTGATTACAGGAAATGTAAATACAGAAGGTGGCAATTTTATTAATGGAGACAATAACCAATTATCTTAATTAATGGAGTCGGGTAAAAATATTATTAGCAATTCTGTAATAAATACGGAGGGTGGAGATTTTATCAATGGGGATAATAATTTTATCCAAAAAATAATTTTCAATCTTGCTTATAATAAAATAGGATTAAAGAGTATTATAGAACAAACAAAAAATGTTTTAAACAAAATCCAATCAGATATTTCTGGAGTTAAACTCAAAAGAAACCTAACCGATTTACCCATAGAGAAAATAATCACTAATAATCAGTTTGTTTTTATTGACGGAGAAGCAGGTTCAGGTAAGTCTGCTTATGCAAAACAGGTTTTAGAATCTCTCAATGATACCTGCATTATTTCATTTTCGGCAGACCAATTTTTAAAGAATTCCCTTATTAATACTCTGCACGAAATTAATATTGATTTAAGTATTGATAAGATATTTATTGAGTTTGATGAATATTCAAATAAATTGATATACATTGACAGTTTTGAAAAATTATTAGAGGGAGATGCGGAAGCATTTAGAGAATTAATTGCCGTTTTAAGAGATAATAGAGAGATTAAACTGGTTATTTCATGTAGAAGTTATGCTTTAGAAATATTGAAATTGGCAGTATCCAAAAAACTGTGTAAACAAAAATAAAGTGGGTTTTAAAACCCACTTTATTTTTGTTTAATTTTNTAAGCCTAAATATATGTATTAATATACTATTATACATGTAATTACATTATAAAATACCCTGCAACGGTCTTACTTCGATTAATAAGCTGGTATTGTTTAACAATTATAAATTTATGATATTATAAACCTGAGTTCGATTAATAAGNATCAATTTCACATGAGGGAAAATTTAAAAAAGCAGTTTTTATCTAGTGGTATACTAGATGACATTAAAAGCCAGGAAGACTTAAGTTGTTTATTAAAAGAGTTACACAGTAGCGCATTAGAAACAATGCTTCAAGGGGAATTAGAGTCTCATTTAGGGTATTCTAAAAATCAGAAAAGCGATAATAATAATGCTCGTAATGGTAGTACTTCCAAACAAATCAAAACAGAGTTTGGTAAAAGCGAAATAGCGATTCCTAGAGATCGAGAGAGTAGTTTTGAACCTATTGTAGTGCCCAGAGCAACACCTCTAGAAAACATCATTATCTCACTTTATGCCAAAGGTATGAGTGTATCAGATATAGCGCAAGAACTCCAAGAGATCTATGGATACAGTCTTTCTA
>NIPM01001980.1:0-12849 GCA_002738285.1 Holacanthella duospinosa
TTAAGCCTAAATATATGTATTAATATACTATTATACATGTAATTACATTATAAAATACCCTGCAACGGTCTTGGTTTTTTATAGTAAAGCTTTTTATCTTATTTTTTATTTACCTTTGTTCTTATATGGCTTTTTTAGATATTATACTTGGTGGATTTTTAATATATGGAATAATCAAAGGAATATGGAAAGGTTTATTTGTTGAACTGGCTTCTTTAATTTCTTTGATCTTAGGGATTTATATCGCTATAAAATTTTCATATTTAATACGATCCGTAATTGTAGAATGGGTTGCTTGGAATCCAAAATATATCGAAATAACGGCTTTTGCAGTTACTTTTGTTCTGGTTGTTTTTGGTATTATATTACTGGCTAAATTTTTCACTACTATAGCTGAATTTGCAAGTTTGGGGTGGTTGAACAGAATAGCCGGAGGCATTTTTGGCTTTTTGAAAATGGTTTTGATTTTGAGTTTTGCTTTACATTACTTCCAGAAACTGAATTATAACGGGTTTCTTGTTAAGAAAGAAACTATGGATAAGTCTTTATTCTTTAATCCCATACTACAGGTATCTAATACTGTTTTTCCGGTAATTAAGGAATGGTTTCCTGATAACGGAAACTTGCTTTAAAGGGTTTTAAGGTCATAATCTATGTTATGTGTTCACCTTATGTAAAGGTAATTATCTATCTAAATCTTATGAATTACACGCTAAGACGCAATAGTAGTGATCTAATCTTAATGTGTTTCACGCTAAGGTCAAAGGTTTGTATTTCATAATCTATTGCAGAAGTGCAGAGATTTTGAACCAAAATATAAATAGGATCACTGATTATTTCAGTCTTTTAATACTATTCGTTGTAATCCAGCCTTGTGAACCATCTTCCAGTTCTATTTTACTCCAGTCTTCTAATATATCTATTACAAACACCTTAGTTCCTTCATGTAATGTAAAGGCTTCGGAAGACATGGAATTAGGTTCTTCTTTAATGGCTACTTCTTCTGCAAAAACAATGGCGGGCTGTTCTTTATAAAAATTATTCTTTTCAAAAACAGCAACTCCTACACTTAATAAAAGGCATATAAAACCAAGACACATACCCATAAAGAAAAGCTGCTTTGAGAATGCTGTACTTGTAAAATAATATCCTACAAAACAGATTAAGAAGATAACGGATAGCCCTACTGCCACCCACCCCCAAGTATTGTAATAAAACATAGCGGTAAAACCATGAATTAGTTTTTCAAAACCTACTTCGGGAACGACTTTAATATCGTCTACTCTTCGATTTTGTGCAAAATTCAGGTTGTTCTGAACATCTGCATTTTTAGGATTAAGCAATAATGCTTTTTCATAATTATAAATAGCAGGAGCTACCTTATTTAGTTTATAGTACGCATTTCCTAAATTATAGTATAATTCAACAGATTGTTTTCCTGATTTTAAAACGGATTCGTAGGATTGTATTGCTGCTTCAAAATTGTTTTTACGGTACTGCTCGTTGCCTTTATCAAAAGCAGGCTGTGCCCATAAAACAGGCGTAAATAACAAAAATAAATATATACTCTTTTTCATTTTTATACAAATTCTCAATTGTTATATTTGTTTTTCCAGTTCAGAAATAATAGTTACTGCTTTATCATAATCCTGTTGAATACTTACTTTTGAAGAAAGTGCATATCTAGCTAAATCACAATTCTCTGTAAGATTAATAAATGAATCTATTGTTGCAGCTTGTGCGTTTCTAGACAACAATAGAGTTCTTATTTTGTCTTTACGCATTTCTGATGTTTCAATGTCTAATTTTGCTTTTAAGAAATTATGCATTGCTTTTTCTAATGCTATGTAAAACAAATCTCTATTCTTGATTTGTTTTTTTGCTTCTGACAAATATTTCTTCGCTAATCTGTTTGATAATTTGATTCTGTTTCTAACAACATCGCCATCTATGGCTTCTTTTTTCTTTTTTGTAATAATAATTATCGGAATGATTAAAAATGGAACTAATAGAAAAAAATAGAATAATCCTGATCCTAAAAAGTCTTTGCTTTCTATTGATTTCAAATTTGTTTTCAGCTGAATAAAGCGAAACCGATCTACATTTTTCATCTGTTTTTTCTCTACTCCGGGACTGTTTGTCTTTTCAGTATGGCTTTCTGATATCGATGGTCCATCTAAAACCTGAATCATTATTTCCGGAGAAAAAATGGTTTTATAACTATTACTGCTTAAATCGAAATAAGAAAAAGACAAGGGTTTAATGGTATAGTGTCCTTTAAACTGCGGAATTAAAGTATATTTATCTGAAATAGCTCCTCGCATCCCTGAAAGAGATGTGGTTATCTTTTCTTTATGAACAGGATCGTACATTTCTAATGCTGAAGGTATTACAGGCTTAGGCAAATGGAATAATTTCAGGTTTCCTTTTCCGGATACTGATATGTCCAGCTCCAGAGATTCTCCATGCTTTAAACTTGTTTTTGAGGGTTTTGCGGTAAAAGTAAATTGCCCCACAGCATCACTAAAATTTTCCGGTTTTCCTTTTTCTGGAAGTGATTTTACAGTAATGGTCTTTGTTCCTGTAGTAATAGTCTTATTAGTATTAGTCAATATAGCTCCTCCAAAAATATCTCTTCGGTTTGTAGGTACTTGTAAAGCCACATTAAAGGTTAATGGTTCAATGGTTAGTTTACCTGATTTCTGTGGATATAATACCGTCTTTTTTAATATTACATATCTGCTTTTCTCTCCATTATATAAACCTTCTTCTACTACTAATTTTTCTATTTCAATATTTTGACTCCAAAAATCATTGTATTTAGGAGATTCCAGCTCTTTCCATGTCTCAATACCAATGTTATTAAAGTACATTTTATAAACAACGGATATAGGCTCATTAATATACGGATTAGTCTTAGATACTTCGGCTATTAAATGTACATTTTCACTTGCTATATATTCCGGACTGTTTGGATCTTTTGACTTATCCACTGCTGCAGTAACATTTATCGTTAAAGGCGTAGTTTTATAAGCCTGATTATTAATTTCTATTGAAGCTTGTTTAATTACTATTGTTCCTTTTTTCCGGGGCAATAAAAAATAGGAATAGGTCTTGTTAAATGATCCTTTCCCGTTTACCCAGGAATAGCTTACAGATTGATTAGGACCACCAATAATTTTGAAACCATCAAAAGAAGGTGGCGTGAAATTATCTCCATCTTCATTCATGATAAAATCTACACGCAATCGTTCATTTAAACCTAAGGTCGCTTTGCTGACTTTAGCTTCAAACAAAACTTGTGCTGAAAGCCCTTGAATGCAAAAAATTAATAATAAGACAATATACTTTTTCATTGTATTTATTTCTAGATACTTTTTCTACCAGTTTTTCTCTTTCTGAACAGGTTTTCCTTTTACTTTCTTGGCATTTATTTTTTCCTGAACCTTTTTCTCTTCATTATTTACAGCTTCTAATATATTCTCTAAGCGTTGTTTAGAAATACCGTTTCCTTGTTGTGGCTTTTGTTTATTATGCTCTTCTTTTTCTCCTTTATCGTTTTTTTGATCTTTTCCTTTATCCTCTCCGTCTTTCTTATCCCCTTTATCTTGATTATCTTTCTTATCCTCTCCGTCCTTCTTATCCTCTTTATCTTGATTATCTTTCTTATCTTCTTTATTCTGATCAGGAGGAGGAGGATTATTTTTAAGATATTGTTTTGCTAATGCATAATTATATCGTGTTTCTTGATCAGAAGGATCTTTTCTTAAAGCATTTTGATAAGCATTTACTGCTTCCTGATATTTTTTCTCGTACATAAACACATTTCCCATATTGTGAAGAGCTCTGTGTTTTTCTGTCTTTGTTTTTGCGTTCTGAATGGCTTTTGCATAGAAATATTTAGCTTCACCCGGCTGATACATTCTATAAACTGTATTTCCCAGGTTATAAGTAGCAGTGGCTTCTGTCACATTTTTTGATTGTGAAATTCTATAATTTGTTTCTGCTTCAACAAATTCTTTCTTTTCAAACGCCCGGTTTGCTTTAGGTAAAAAAGTATCATTTCCTTGTGCATGAAAAGCAAAAGAAGAAAAAATTAATATATATAAAATCAAGTTTTTCATTTTATCTCTTAAAAATTTATTGCTCTATTTGGTATTATGTCACTATTTATTTTCATTAAATAAATTCATTTTTTTTACCCAGCCTGTTTTCCTTTCTAAAAGGAATATATCTACAAAAAACAACGCAAAAGCAATGCCTAAAAACCACTGGAACTGAGATTGAAAATCCGCAATTTGTTGACTTTCAAATTCTGTTTTTTCTATGGTATCTAAAGTCTTTTTTACATATTCTAATACTTTTTTAGTATTATTCCCATTCACGTAACCCCCTTTTGTATGCTTAGCGATTGTTTTTAAAATCTCTTCATTCATTTTGGTAACCACTATCTCCCCGTGTTGATCTCTTAAAAAGCTTATTACAACACCTTTATCATTTTTTATAGGAATAGGACTTCCTTTTTCTGTTCCCACGCCTATACTAATAATCTTTAATCCTATTTTATTAGCTTCTTCGGCAGCTATATCTGAATCTTCCGAATGATCTTCACCATCAGAAATCAGAATCAACATTTTATTAGTATGCTGATCATCATAATAAGTGGAAGCTAAATGAATAGCCTCGTCTATTGCTGTTCCCTGTGAAGAAATGATATCTGTATTTATGCTCTGCAAATACATTTTAGCAATATTATAATCAGTAGTAATGGGTAAAACAGGATAAGCCTGTCCTGCATAAGCCACAATGCCTATTCGGTCATTTACCAACTGATTAATTATTTGTGATATCAATTGTTTACCTTTTTCTAACCTATTAGGGGCTACATCCTGTGCCAGCATACTCTTAGAAACATCAATAGCAAAAACAATATCAATACCTTCGCGTTTTATGGTTTCCATTTTTGTTCCTATCTTCGGATTCACTAAACCTATAATAAGTGCAACAAACGCCAGTAAAAAAACAATTAATTTTAAAATAGGTTTAAAAACTGATTTTTCAGGGCTTAATCTCTTTAGTAATGCTAGATCTCCAAACTCTCGTTGTTTTTTTCTTTTCCAATATTGAATGTACAAAAACACAATCACTAATACCGGAAAGATACTAAACAAGTATAAAAAACTTTCTTCTTCTAATTGATACATAAATACTATATAAAACTTCTAAACACCGTATTCCGTAATCCAAACTCAAACAATAACAAAAAGCCTGCTAATAAAACAAAAGCTCGGTACTTTTCATCATAATTATAATACTTTAATTCTTCAATATCTGTTGTTTCTAATTTGTTTATCTCCTCATAAATAGCTTCTAACTTTTTATTGTCCGTTGCTCTGAAATATTTACCATGAGTTATTTCAGCAATACCTTTCATTAGTTTTTCATCAATTTCAACAGGCATATTTCTGAATAAAAAATCGCCATTAGGAGCTATAGCATAAGGAGATTGAGCCATTCCGTTAGTTCCTATACCGATGGTGTATACTTTAATCCCATATTCTTTAGCAATATCTGCAGCTGTTAAAGGCTCAATAAAACCGGAATTATTAACACCGTCTGTAAGTAGAATGACAATACGACTTTTTGCTTTGCTATCTTTTAATCGATTTACCGCCGTTGCCAGCCCTACTCCTATTCCTGTTCCGTCCTGAATTATATTGTCATACTTAATACTTCTCAATGCATCAAGAACTACACTTTTATCACTTGTAACGGGTGTTTTTGTATAACTTTCAGCAGCATATATAACGAGTCCTATCCTGTCATTTGGTCTTTTTGTAATAAAGTCAGAAGCTACCTTTTTTAGAGCTTCCAGCCTATTAGGTTTAAGATCTCTTGCTAACATACTTCCGGAAACATCCATGGCTATTACAATATCGATACCACGGGTTTTCTTTGTTTTACTACTGATATCAACAGATCGTGGACGCGCCATAGCCACAATCAAAGCACTAAGTGCCAGTAATCGCAACAAGAACAATAGTGGTTTCATTTTACTCATAAGAGTAGACTTTGCCTTAAAACCTTGCAAAGAACTTATTTTTAGTGTTGCGTTCTGCTTATTTTTTTTCCGGAAATACCAGGCTATCGCCGGTGGCAGTATTAAAAATAACCAGAAAAACTCAGGATTTAAAAAAGTTATATCAACCATCACTAATTGGTTTTTTTAAATTCTACACTATTCAGTATACGATCTGAAATTTTAACCGCATAGGGGTCTTTGTATCTATACGCCATAATAATTTCCTGCAAGCTATTATTCTGCAAAAAAATCAAAATTTGATATTCTAATTTTCTTTCTTTCCTTTTAAAAGGATCTATAATCGTCATCGTTCCATAAGCTTTTTTACCGATTATCCCTTCTTTTGTATTGTAATCTTCCTGTTTTATAAGAATATTTTTTGCTGCATATTGTGTTTCAAAAATCCTTATCTTTTCCTCCATCATGGCATCCAGACTTACTTCTTTCTTTTCGTCGAAATATTCTGTCGTTGTAGTAATATAAAAATTATCTAATATACTTCCATATAAAAAACGGTGGCTTGCCTTGTTATCTGAACTGTATTGTTGTTGATCTGCATTTGTATATCTTCTAAGTACTCTTGGCGTTTCTATAGATATAGCAGGATCTCCATAATCACTTCCCACCCATTCTCCTTCGAGTAATTCCTTTGTACTATACCCAAAAATAGAATCTTTTATATTAGTCCATCCCAAAGTTGAAATAAAATAACCCACTCCAAGGAATACAACTAATGCTATTCCGGCTAAAGCAAGCTGTATTCTTTTATTGCGTTGTTGCCTTAAAAGCTGTTCTTTTTTGGTTTTATCTAAAGCTAATTCTTCCGGTGTTAACTCCGGAATAGCTTTATCTATTATCGTAATGACTTTTTCAATTCTATTTCTATCATTTGCAATTTCAAAATCCAAAGGTTTTGATTTTGCAAATTTTACTAAATCGGCATTCTTTAGTACACGTTCTAAATTCTCAAACGTTTCCTGTGAAAGTTCCATTTTTTTACTAAGAATTGTAGAACGAAAGCTTATAATTAACTCATCAGTAGTTTTTTCCATTGCCGGAAGCTTCATAACTTCCTCAATATAGTTCCTGACAATATCAGTCAACTCACTGTAATATATTTTTATTTCTCCTTTTTGCCAAAGCTCTTTCTGTTCTAAATTTTTAAGTAAACTACTTGCCTTTTCTATGGGTGTTACATCCTGTATCTTCGTTTCTTTTTTTCTTCTCTTATACTTTTTTATGAACAAATAGATAAAAAATCCTATTAGAGCCACAAATAAAACAAATAAAATATATTGCCATATTGACCTGTTTACCGGAGGTGCTTCAATAATAGGCTTAATATCATATAGACCTTGTTTGAGCGTATCGACGACGACATTATTTACTTCAACAAAAAGAGAATCCGTCAAAAAAGGTTTATCATTAATAAATACTGCTACACCGGGAATAGTATATCTTCCTGAATCAAACTGTGTCAAACCGTATTTTTTAACCAGCTCATAGCGATAATCTTTTTTAAGGGTATCTGTAGGATAGGATTCTAATACCTCTAATAGTCCAAAATGAGAACCTTCAGGAAAAACAACCTGTGATAGCGTATCAACTGTCGTTTTTAATATCAGATGAAATTCAGAACCTATCTTAATTTTTGTTGAATCGGCAAAAGCTTCAACCTGTCGTTGCTGTCCTGAAACCAATACTGAAACGCACAATAACAATAGTATATAATACCTTTTTTTTGTCATTTTATAAAATAATTTTTCCTGCGTAATTTTTTTTATATCTAACTTCTCGCTTTAAAATAGCCTAGTAGCTTTGTAACATACGATTCATCTACACGTGTATTTACTACACCTGCTCCACAGCGGCTGAATGTTTCTTTAAAATATTTTATTTTTTGATCATAATATTCTTCATAGACCATCCGTACGGATTTTGATGCTGTATCTACCATTCTGATTTCACCTGTTTCGGCATCTTCCATTGCTACCATACCTATATTAATCATTTTTTCTTCTCTGCTATCATAAACACGAATACCGGTAAGATCGTGTTTCTTCCCTACTATTTTTAATGTATGCTCATAGTTATCCGTCATAAAATCCGATATTACAAACACAATAGCTTTTTTCTTTATTACACCGGAAAAATAGCGTAGTGCCTGAGAAAGATCTGTCTTACGACTTTTAGGCTTGAATTCTATTAATTCTCTAATAATACGCAGTACATGGGATCTTCCTTTTTTAGGAGGAATAAATAATTCTACCTGATCTGAAAACAGTAATAAGCCTATTTTATCATTATTTTGTGTTGCTGAGAAAGCTAATGTAGCTGCAATCTCTACAACAATCTCATTTTTAAACCTGCTTTTTGTTCCAAAATTCTCAGAACCACTCACATCAACCATCAATAGCATGGTCAGTTCTCTTTCTTCCTCAAATACCTTTACATACGGCTCGTTATAACGTGCCGTAACATTCCAGTCAATAGCACGTACATCATCTCCAAACTGATATTGGCGTACTTCACTAAAAGTCATACCTCTTCCTTTGAAAGAGGTGTGGTATTCTCCCGAGAAGATATGATCACTCAATCTTCTGGTTTTGATTTCTATTTTTCTAACTTTTTTTAACAGCTCTTTTGTATCCATTTACAACAATAAACTGAAGAATAACGCTCGTTGATTGCTAATTTTTGAACCGGCTTTTCCTTTACACAAAAATTAATCGTAACGCATCTGCTTCTTTTTTTCTATAAAATTATTAGCTTGTGATAAGCATATTAAACATATTATACGATGATCTTAAATCAATAAAAATATATCTCAATATTTTAAAAACATACCTCTTTTTATGCAGAAGTCCTTCCCGGTACTGCATTTTAATATTGTAATATGAAAATAGAACCTCTCAAATTAAAAAGCGTTGATCCTACATTCTAAGATCATTAAGGTACCTCAACTTCATTTACAATTTTATTGATAATATCCACAGAGGTTATATTTTCTGCTTCGGCTTCATAAGAAATGCCTATTCTGTGGCGCAATACATCGTGTACCACTGCTCGCACATCTTCGGGAATTACATATCCTCTTCTCTTGATAAAAGCATAACATTTTGCTGCTGTAGCTAAATTGATACTTCCCCGCGGTGAGGCTCCAAAGCTGATTAAAGGCTTTAAATCTTGTAATTTATATTTTTCAGGGTAACGCGTTGCAAAAATAATATCCAGAATATATTTTTCGATCTTTTCATCCATATATACTTCACGAACGGCTTTTTGTGCTCTTATTATTTGATCCACGGAAATTACAGCATTCACTTTTTCATAAGATCCTTTTAGATGCTGACGAATAATTTGTTGCTCGTCTTCCTTTTTAGGATAATCAATAACGGTTTTGAGCATAAAACGATCGACCTGAGCTTCCGGCAAGGGGTAAGTTCCTTCTTGTTCTACAGGATTTTGAGTTGCCATTACTAAAAAAGGCTTATCTAAAACAAAAGTGGTATCGCCTATGGTTACTTGTTTTTCCTGCATAGCCTCTAATAAGGCTGATTGTACCTTTGCCGGAGCACGGTTAATCTCATCTGCAAGAACGAAATTAGCAAAAACAGGACCTTTTTTTATTGAGAAATCATTTTGCTTTATATTATAAATCATCGTACCTACAACATCAGCGGGTAATAAATCCGGAGTAAACTGAATACGACTAAAAGAACCATTAACAGTCTGAGCGAGTGTATTAATTGCTAATGTTTTTGCTAAGCCGGGAACACCCTCAAGCAAAATATGCCCTTGTCCTAAAAGCCCTATTAGCAATCTTTCAACCATTTGTTTCTGACCTATAATCACTTTATTCATTTCCATAGTTAGCAAATCAATAAAAGCGCTTTCTTTCTCGATTTTTTCATTGATCGCCCGAATGTCTAAAGTAGATGAATTTTCTTCCATAATTTATGATATTTAACACCGTGAATTTAGTTGTAATATTTTCATTATGCAAATTGAAAATTAATTTAGATAATTTAATGTTAACATAGCGTTAAAAATTAGATAAAGACTATCATTTTAAGGATGTATTATGATTTTCTTTTTATATTTTTAAGGTCTAAAATATAACAGCTTGAAAAAATCTTTATCTCCCATAATTGTGGGAACCATGAACTGGGGAGTTTGGGATAAAAATCTCAATACTTCTGAAATGGCAAATCTTATTAATATTTGCCTTGAGAATAAAATTTCCACCTTTGATCTTGCAGATGTTTACGGCAGTTATACAACAGAAACCTCTTTTGGAAAAGCTTTTAAACAAAGTAAAGTAAAAAGAGAAGCCGTACAATTTATTTCAAAATGCGGCATTCAACATGTTTGCGAAAGTAGAAATAATAAAATCAAATGCTATGATTTTTCTAAAGAATATATTCTATGGTCTGTAGAGAATTCTCTAAAGGATTTACAAACGGATTATCTAGACATTTTTCTTTTGCACAGACCAAGTCCTTTAATGCAAATAGATGAAATCGCTGAAGCGGTGAACCGGCTTAAGGATCAAGGGAAAATTCTAGATTTTGGCTTATCAAATTTCACGACTTCTCAAACGGAATTAGTCCGCTCAAGATTAGAAGTAAATTACAATCAGATTCAATTTTCAGCTACACATTATGAACCTATGCTGGATGGAACTTTAGACCAGATGCAACTGCATAATATTACGCCAATGGCATGGAACCCTCTTGGAACTATTTTTAGAGAAAACACGAGTCAAACCTATCGCCTTAGAAAATTATTAGCTACTTTAGTGAGCAAGTATCATGTAGGCTCTGACATGATTTTATTAGCCTGGATATTACAACACCCTGCGGCAATTCATCCTGTTGCAGGAACGGTTAATATTGCAAGAATTCAATCTTTATCTAAAATAACTCAACTAGCTTTAGATAAGGAAGACTGGTTTGCCATCTGGACAGAAAGTTTAGGTCATAAAATACCTTAATAAATATATAAGTAAAACAATATTAAAATGAAAACAGCTTTAATTACGGGTGCAACTAGCGGCATAGGAAGAGAGACTGCAAGATTATTTGCGCAACACGGTTATAATCTCATTCTTTGTGGAAGAAGGCAAGAGCGTTTAAATGAATTACAAACTGAACTTTCTGTTCATACTAAAGTTACAACATTAAACTTTGACGTAAGGGATAAGGAGGCTATTTTTAAAGCAATTGCCTCTTTACCGGCTGCATTCTCCACCATCGATATTTTAATTAATAATGCGGGTAATGCTCATGGACTGGATCCTATTCAGTCCGGAAATATAGAGGATTGGGATGCTATGATTGACATTAATGTAAAGGGATTATTATACGTTTCAAAAGCGGTTATACCTCAAATGATAGAAAGAAAAGGCGGACATATTATTAATATATGCTCTATTGCCGGAAAGGAAGTGTATCCTAACGGAAATGTATATTGTGCCAGTAAACATGCTGTCGATGCGCTTAATAAAGGCATGAGAATGGATTTAAATCCATACAGCATTAAAGTAGGTGCTATAAATCCCGGTATGGTGGAAACAGAATTCAGTACAGTTCGTTTTAAAGGGGACAACAAAAAAGCATCGGATGTTTATAAAAATGTTAAAGCTCTACAACCTGAAGACATTGCTGATATTATCTATTTTGTAGTTTCAAGACCTTATCATGTCAATATTGCTGATCTATTAGTGTTCCCCACTGCTCAGGCATCAGGAACAATTATAAATAGGGATCTTTAATGAATTAAAAATTATTTGAAATAGGATATCATTAAACTATAAACATCCTTTCAACCGGTAGAAAGAAAAAGCGGACATATTATTAATATCAGCTCTATTGCCGGAAAGGAAGTGTATCCTTATAGGTAATATTGTGCTGGTAAACATGCTGTCGATGCGCTTAATAAAGGTATGAGACCGGATTTAAATCCATACAGCATTAAAGTAGGTGCTATAAATCCCGGTATGGTGGAAACAGAATTCAGTACAGTTCGTTTTAAAGGGGACCACAAAAAAGCATCGGATGTTTGTAAAAATGTTAAAGCTCTACAACCTGAAGACATTGCTGATATTATCTATTTTGTAGTTTCAAGACCTTATCATGTCAATATTGCTGATCTATAAACCTGAGTTTGATTAATCAAACTCAGGTTTTTCATATTTCATTTTTTACCGGGCAATATTCTATTTCTTTATTGTGTCTAGATATGAATTAGCTTCGATATGATCAAGAGATTCTTTCTCTATTATGGTATCTTGTTTTATTACAAACTTATTATCTACCATAGTAGCACAACTATCTATAATTTTTCTATATATTGAGTAGGTGCCATAGCTTTCTTCGTAATCATGATAAATGCCAACAGATANTGCCATAGCTTTCTTCGTAATCATGATAAATGCCAACAGATACCTCCCTTTTGCTAGAATCGGTTTTGCAAGGTTGAATAAATATTGATGCTATATTATATTTTGAATCATCATATAAACGATATAAGACCGTTGCAGGGTATTTTATAATGTAATTACTTGTATAATAGTATATTAATACTTATATTTAGGCTTAATTTATGTCGTTATAGTATATGAAAAAAGTTTGTACTCCAAATATGGCAGATTATTTAGTAAGCCATCGAAAAATAAAAGAACAATTTTTTTATCAAATCAATGAATTAGTAGATTGGCGCCCTATGAGTCACATTATTAACAAGTATTATACAAAAGGAGAAAG
>NIPM01001981.1:0-13506 GCA_002738285.1 Holacanthella duospinosa
CTTAACCAAATGAGAAATTGAGAGTGGTTTTGATGTCAATTCAAAAACACACACTTTTCGTGAGGAATTACCCGACAGGAAGTACATCTAGCTTAAATTTAGGGAATCAATCAGAAAATCAGTTAGACATACCTGATTATCCAGTTTTTGTGGAAGAGGCTCAAGTCATGACCTCTTACACGAAGAAAGTTTCAAAGGTATTTTTGATTTAGGTAGTACTTATTCCTTAATAGAAAGGAATTTAGCTAAGTTACTGAGTAGCTTATTTGTTCCATTACGCGGTGCTTATTCTACTATGATAAATAAGGAGAAATTAGAACTAATAGGATTTGTCTATATCCACTTAGAAATTGGAAGACGGAAATTCTATTGGAAATTTTATGTAGTAGAAAAATTACCAGTACAATGCGTACTAGGTAGGGATTTTCTTAAGACTCAGAAAATAGTCTTATATTTGCATAAAGAGGAGTTTTGGTTTAGCGATGATCCAGGTAAGAAATTTAAGCTTACGGATATCGCGGATAATAAAGGTTCGGCATTTTTCACAGTAATACTTCCAGAAAAGAAAAAGTTATTAGAATTAGAACTAATTCCTAAGGTTGAAGAATTCTTGAAAAATATCCCACAGTAGTGAGGGAGGATGGGAAATATGGTAGTACCGATTGGACTTACCATATTATAGACTCAGAAGGAGAGCCGACCAAACAAAAACCATACAGGAAATCTCCAGCCATGAATTTAGAAATTCAAAGGCAATGTAAAGATTTATTAGATTTAGGAATGATTAGACATTCTCGTTCACCGTATGGCGCTCCAGTAGTGCTGGATTTAAAGAAAAATGGCTAATGGCGGATGTGTATAGACTACACTAAGCTAAATACTAAGAATAATGCAGCTCCAATGGAAAATGCACATTCGATCCTTAGGTTAATACCAACAGGTTTCTGGTATCCAGTCATAGATTTTGACTCAGGTTTTTGGCAAATCAAACTTTCAAATAATAGCATAGAGAAGTCTGCGTTTGTAACGCAGGATGTTCACTATGAACTTTTGGTAATGTCTTTCGGATTAAAAAATGCACCCAAAACCTTTCAACAATTAATGAGAAAAGTTTTGAAAGATTACATTGATGTATTTACAAAGGTTTTCATGGATGATATCATCTTATATTCAGAAACCCTAGAATTACACTGGGTACATCTAAATATGATTTTTGAGCGATTAGCTTTAGCCAAGCTAACAATTAATAAGAAAAAATCACAATTTTGTAAAAGGGAAGTCGCATATTTAGGACATATAGCGACAAGGTATGGTCTAATAAAAGACGAAAGAAAAATTAGAGCCATAACGGAATTCCCCAGACCTAGAAATGTAAAGGAAGTCGAAAGGTTTCATGGACTTTTAAATTGGTATTCTTCATTTATAGAACATTTTGCGGCTAAGGCAGAGCCCCTTTATAGGCTATTGCGGAAAAACACGGTTTGGGAATGGGGAAATGACCAGGAAAAGTCATTTCAAGTCCTGAAAGAAAGTATATGTAACGATGTGTTACTACATTCTTTAGACTATACAAAACCGATACTTTTAAAGTGTGGCGCGTCAGATATAGGGTTAGGCGCAGCACCAGTGCAGAATTTTGATGGGAAGGAAAGACCTATCATATTCATAAGTAAAATGTTAAAGGATGCAGAGAAAAAGCATCATATTTCTGAGAGAGAATTATACGTGGTTATTTGGGCTTACCATAAGCTTAGAGAGTTCTTAGAAGAACAGGAATTTACAATTCAAACAGACAATAGTGCTTTGTCTTTGTTGAATGGTAAATCCGAAAAAAAATCAAAGCTTAAGACATGGGCTTTAGAAATAAAGTCATGGAAAGCTAAGTTCGTTCATAGACCGGGAAGGGAGAACGTAGAGGCGGACGCGTTATCGCGTGCTCCACTCCCAGTTGAGGCGAATGATCCAGATATGGAAGGAGATTGCCCAGAATACCATTGCACGCCTAGAAATTCGGCATTATTAGCGTACAATACCCCAAACTTCGACATAGTTAGGGTAGAACAGTCACAGGACGAAACAATTCGGAAAATTAAAGATAATATAAATAATGAACCAAAATATAAACTGAGGGATGATTTTTTATACAGAAGAATCAATCCATTAGGGCTTAAGTTCAAACTAGATGAGAATGAGATTTTAATAGATAAACCGGTAGAAACCATTCTTGTTCCAGTAATACCAAAGAAGTTGGTTCTGGAAATTATCAAGATTTTTCATGATGAACCCGAAGCTGGTCATCCAGGGATAAAATCAACAAAATTACTAATCAAGTCTAGATTCTATTGGGATGGTATGGACCAAGATATTAGGAACTATGTTTACTCCTGTAAAATATGTCAAGAAATTAAGGCAGAGAATCATATGCCTTATGGATTTTTACAGAGTGTAAGACCTCCAAGTTGTGTATTTGAGAGGATAAACATAGATTTTATGGGACCGTTCCCACGTAGTCAGATGGGAAATAGGTTCTTATTAGTGGTAGAAGACGAATTATCCTAGTGGGTGGAATTATTCGCAATGAGATCTTCAACAACAAGACGGGTTGTTCGAGTTCTCGAAGATTAGATTTTTTGTAGGTATGGAACAGTTAGGACCATACTATCTGACAACGGAAGTCAGTTTTTAGCTAAATTAATGAAACAAATGTGTAAGGAATGGAGAATCAGTCACATTCTCACCAGTCCTTACCACCCTCAAGCCAATATAGTTGAGAGGGTGAATAGAAACTTAAAAGTAATGCTACAAGCTTTTGTAGAAGACAACCATAGAAATTGGGACGTCTACTTACAAAAGTTTGCTTTAGCATTAAGAACAAATATACATAAGAGTACTAAAGTATCTCCAGCATTATTGAATCTAGGAAGGCAAATTCCGCTACCCATAGGTAGACAATTCCAAGGTTTGGATGTCACAGATCCTGATAAAGTTCTACTAGAATTGGAACTTTTACCAAATTTATTAAAGGAAATAATTGATTGGGTCAGGATAAATATTGAGAAATCACAGGCTCGTAATAAGGTCAATTACGATAAAAGCCATATAGAACCAAAATTCGAAGTTGGAGAATTTGTTTTATTAAAAAATCATAGCCATTCAGATAGGGATGAAGGGGTTATGCAAAAATTAGCCAAGAGGTATATAGGTCCATTTCAGATTGTTGAAAAAATTACACCGGTTACCTTTAAGCTGACTAATTCTATGAATAAAAAGCCAATTGGAAAAAGACATGTTTCCGAGCTAAAACCTTTTATTCATAGAAAATCGGATATACTTAAACCAGTAATCAGAGAAGAAACAGAAAAGAGTGTAGAAGTGAAAGACAGAACAAGTCTTAGTAGACAGACTAAGCATAGAGTTAATTATAGAACTTTAGCTGGTTACAGAAATTAGTCATTTCTATAGATCTGAAGATCTTTTTGAATTCTAGGTGAAAAATGAATCATTTAGAAAAATTAGGCCCTAGTGCAAAAATAAGAAGAAACAAAGAGTACCAAATTGGGAGGAACGAACAAAATAAAAAGTTTGGAAGAGCGCAAAGACCTCATGACTTAGAAGTTTATAGAAACTTCAGGGATGAGGCAATACTAAGAAATCATTGGGTAAAGTTTCCATTTAAAGCCCATTCATTTGAACATAAAGTCAAAGAACTGACTTTATCAAATTGGTATTTGAATTGTGAAATTGATGAACCAGAAATTCAATTGGAATCATTTCCGATAACTCTAGTAGACACATCTGAGAGTTTCGCTAAAATGATTTCACATTTAAAGATGAAAAAAGAAATTGCCATTGATGTAGAAATGAGCCCTTATAAAGGTTGTTGGGATAGTTGTTTTTGTTTAATACAAATATCAACCCAAGACAAAGACTTTGTCTTGGACCCTTTTTTGTTGGTACATCAGATACAACAGCTCAAGGAAATATTTCATGAGTCTCAATTAAAAATATTCCATGCAGCTGCGAATGATCTGATGCCTTTTCAGCTACAATACCAGATTTTCATGATAAATGTAGTAGACACTCAGAAAGTATATAAAGAAATGCATGGGGAAGAAAATATTGGCTTGAGTAAAGTTTTAGTTGAATATTTTCCTCAGGAAAAACCCATGGAAAAGGGAACTAGGCTGGCCGATTGGCAGATTAGACCTATTCCCTAGGAAATGTTAGAATATGCAAGAAAAGATACACATATGCTAATTAGATTATGGCTTAAAATAAAAATAGAGCATGATGTAGACCTGTGGGACCAAGAGTGGACCAAAGCTCTTAAAAGCTGCGAAAAACAGTTATTGAAAGTTTATGTTCTGAAAAAGGAAGTCTTCAGAACTCAAGACTTTTAAAGAAACGAGTAATTTTACGAAATTGTCTTTTGGTAACAATCATGGACTTAAGGGATAGTATTGCCAAAAGTAAGGATTGGCAATTGGAATATGTATTACCATTGGTGAAAGTCATAGAGGTTGTTCAAAAGCTACCGAAGACAATGAAAGACTTAGTCTTAGTCTTTGGGAACAATCATAAGTTCAGTTATAAAAATTTGGAACTTATATTAAAATGGTTAACTGATGAAATTGAGTTTTCAGGAAGCCAACCAATGGAGAATCCCTCAAAGCCAAAGTCCATGGCTTTACAATCAGAGGAAGTAGAAAACTGGGAAGCAGAATTGGTTGCAGTTCTGAAGGATCCACCACAGAAACCAGCAGAAACTCTCCACAAAAGGAAAATTGTAGAAGTGGAGTTGGAGGAATGTGAAGAGGAAGTGGAACTTCTGTAAATTCATGCTCCAGAAGATGATGATTTGGAACACCCAGAGGAGGAAGAGAGTGAGGTTTTCCAGCGCAAGAAGTTCCCTTACTGCTACATCTGCTGGGATCCAGACCATCTATCCATTCAATGTGAATTCCTGGAAAAAGTCAAGAGGGACGAAGTTTACCGGAAAATCAGGAATTCGAATAGGACCAAGTTTTATGACATCCATCCGGAGGAAAATAAAAATTACCGCCACAGGAGAAATTTCAATTATGCCTCAAACAAGGCAAAAAGGAGCAAGAAGTGAACACCACCCACAGCCGGAGGAGGAGGGATGGTGTAGCGACCCCCGTCGCTACTGGTGAAATTATAATTATTATAATTTTGTAATCATTATTAATTATGACTGACTGGGAACTAGTCCCAGTCAGTCAGTCTAACTTTGTAACTCAAGGAGAGAGCACAATAAACTCTCTCCCTAACCAATCTCAGTGGTCATTTTTCAGGTATTTTATTGGTGACCGTGTGACCTGAGGACAGTTAGGGTCAGGTCATACGGTCACTACATCAACATAAGCTTTTAAATCACCGCACTTAATATCACATATTTTTTTAAATGCCGCATACAAACGGCGTCCTTGATTATGTCCCACCGGATGGGATTTAAACTTACTAAAAAATTGTAACTAAGAGTGAAATACCACACATTAACTTTGTTCAGTGTCAAAATTAGGCAGAAAGATTTCCTTTATTTGTGCACGATCTCTTATTTGTGTAACAAAAAAATTTGAAATGAGTCACCAAATTGGGATAATTGTCCAACTACAGTAAATGATCCAATTTTGCAACCAACACTCATAGGCCAGGTGAGATTAAAGCTCTTCCCAAACACATCTACCGTAAAGTTACAGTGGTCGGAGATTTCGTAGGACATGAATTCCTAATAAAAGTCCCGCTAGTGTTTCACCGAAGTGAGCGGCTAAACCAACCTAAAATAAGTCATAACGTAATGTCAGATTATACAGAATTATGTTAAATCGGAAATCATCAAAAATGATACCTTGCTGGATCTCTCCCCGTGGATCAGAAGTATACTGCCATTCCTACGTCGAGAACACAAAATGATGAAAAAAGAAGAACTCTGACCCAAGAAAGTTCCATTTCTGACCAATTGAGAATGACAGTGGCCATATGGGCAGTGATGAGAGCATAAACTCCACATGAAGCTCCTGCTAAGTAGTATTCTGGGTCTGTAACAGAAGTGGTGAGAGATCCAGCAACAACACCAGCAAAGTACACAATTAGTACTAGCCACCATTTATGAACCATTTCCAGCAGTGCACCGAGGAATTAGGACGTTGTTACAAATATGGATCCATCTACGGAAATAAAAAAGTTAATGAACGATGATTTGGAATGGAAGAATTACTCCCTAGATCCAAACTTTGATCGCCTTACCCAAATAGGCGTCACCCAAGAAAAATCAGAAAGTTTGACTAGTTAAGATATAGCAACCTAAAATGAGGCTTCAGATAACTGAATCGTAAAACAAACTAAAACCTTACAATAATAAATGTAAACTAAACCTAAGAAACCTAAAAAAATATCCTAGAATACCTAGCCCATACTGGGTGTTAAATTAAATCAAACGTACACCACATAGTCCACTAGGCTATAGAGATATAAGTCAAAGTTTAGGAAACCAGACACAAAGTTAAAACCTCGAATTTCAGTGACAATAAAAATTATTTACAAACAAACTTAATTCTTACTGTATGAAGACGTCGTCCAATGAGCTTTCGGCAAGACCTACAGTTTGAATTCCCAAACTATTCGCGTTGCTTGAAAGGTCATTGAAGTGCAGGGAATGCCGAAGTATTTTCACTACGAATACTTATGAAAAGTTGTCCACAATTAGAGTCTTTGGATTTAATTTCAGAAGTAGTTATACTCCGGACAATCTTTAAGACAGAATTTTCTGAATCCTTTTTTACCACTTTTAATTTCAGTGTATGTCTGATTCCTATCAAATTGGCAAAAAAAAAAATAAATAAATTTTTGCTAATTTAATAACTCATAATTTCAAAAACTTAATTTGTAGTAGGTATGCGACTTACCGAATCGTTTCTTCAAAAATTACAAAGAACCAACACATCGGATTTGTCCTGCTTTGTTAATATGCCACGATTACAATTCTATCACCAATCTCATCTGCTTCGTCTATATAGTGAGTCGTGAGAAGAATTGTACGACCAGTGAGCATGCTCTGAAATGAATTCAATTTGTTCTAAAGTTTATTTCAAAATTTTGATATTAAATTTTTATAAATTTTACAAGTAGTAAGTCCCAAACAGCTCTTCTTGCTTCCGTATGCATTCCAGACGTAGGTTCATCGAGAACCACCATCTGAAAAATGCACCTCCAATTGTTTACATTTGACTTGAAATTAAAATTCTTTACCTTGGTTCCACCAATCAGAGCCATTGCCATGTTCAATTTGCGCTTCTGTAAAGTTACACATAATTGTGTCATGAATAATTATTATTGAAAGATTTCTATTCCAGTGGGTCATTCACCTGTCCACCGGAGAGTTTATGTGATTGGACGTCCCATTTCTCCCATAATTTTAATTGGTAAGCAATTGCTCTACCTTCCGCTTCAGCAGCAACCAATGACATCCCCTTAACCTTAATTTTAGTATTTTAGTCAACTAAATTTTTTTATACTTTGTCTTAACTTCCAGTAAAGAAAATGACCCACAGCACCAAAAAATAGAAGATGATGCCCCACAGTTAGTTCATCGAAGAGCATTATGCTGAGGACACAAGCCAAAGCAAAACATGAAATAAAATATTATAAATTTTAGTAAACTAAATAGAAATAGCAAAAACATTTTTTAACCTATCACGAATTCGTTCCATATCTTCTTCAATTTTGAATCCATTGATCGTAGCACTTCCACCAGAGGCAGGAAGTAGACCAGTCAAAATTGAAAAAATTGTCGTTTTCCCAGCTCCATTGTGTCCTAAAAAACTATTACCATTGAAGTGAAACTTATGAAAGTTTGTTAATTTAAGCGATGAAGCGGAGTTATCATAACTAACCTAAAATGGCAGTAATTTGCCCTTTCTTAGATATTGAGTGTAACTTTCTTCAATGCGAATGCGACGTTCTCATTACTGAATTTTCTTTGTAGATTGTTGATTAATATTGGGGCCTTTAGATTGGTCGGATCCACCTCAAAATCAGGATTCGAAGGTGGAGCACGTCGGTTGGGTGGCAATTCTTTAGGTCGTCCTTTGCACATCCGAAGTAGTGCCTAAATTCAAAAAGTTGTACAATGTAGTTAGCTGCAGTTGGTGAAAATTTATGGCCGCGCTTTATTTTTGTTGAAAAATGGAGTTTTTAACAATTTGTTTAACTTTAAATCTCTTTAACAGGGTACCATATCATGTATAATGTCAAAAATATTCAATTTTAAACATAAACTCTCTTATTTGATTGAGTTAACGCGTATAATGAATTTTGTAGTGGGAGAAAGTTGGTGAAAAATTTTGGCAGCACATACGCTTACACATAAAATCGTTATTTTCGTCAATTGAGCAATTTTTTTTTACTCAATTTCGACTATTTGTGAAATAAATACCTGTTTACATTAAAAGTTGGTAATATTCGCCGGATATCTGATAATATTATTATCAAATAAGTTACCGAAACAAGCCGACAGGAAGTGTATTTCGACTTATGAGAAAGGAATAAACTGATCCATACTTAATAACTGGAAAGTCAATACGCCAAATTGGCAACAAAATTGAAAGACCTAATGACTGTACACAGATTTGAATAAAAATCAATGCAATTCCGCTTAGGAATAAGAAATTGGAGAGCGAAGAAAGAACTTTCTATGCGAATATGAGATAAATGGCTCATATTCAAAGAAAATAGTAATAAGTATATTTCCAAACCCAAAATCAAGTACAACCTTAACCTGTCTTAGATTCCTAACCACCTTTTTTAATTCTTGAATCTTTTTCATTATCGTTTTCAAATTGTTATACGTGAAAACTATTTATTAGATGTTTTTATTCAGACGGATAATTTATTATTGAGCTCGGATGAGTTCACTAACTACCGCCTGTCCGGTTGCGAATGGGAATTTTTTTCCTATACTCAAAAGTTAAACAAATATCCTTCCTCTCTGTGGGAATGCCAGGGAAACCAACTTTGTTTGTGGTCTCCTTTCGAAATCGGAAGTTTAAAAAAAAGAAAACAAAATAATGAAGATATGGAAGAGAAAACTCGGAGAAGAGGTCATTGCCCTTTTGGATCTCNCGCCGCAGCCTCCTTTAGCCATTGGATAACCAGAATTAACTTTTTTGTACATTCAATTATGTACACTTACTACGCATTGGGGGTAAGCAGATTGAAGAATTTTTAGGTATATTAGCTGAAAGCAATTTGAGATTTTTGATGTTTCCTAGGCACTTAAATTTCGAATTCCTCGGTCTGCATCAATGGCAATCACTTCTCTACAAATAGTTCAAATGGTTGCTGCATTGTTTGTTTGTTTATTCGTTCTATTGGAAAAATACAAAGGCGATCGACCATGTGAGACAACATTGGAGCATTGCTACATAGGCCTAATATTGGGAGCTAGTTACTTAATACTCTTTATGAATTACTTCCGACACACATATGTTGGTAAAAAAAACATAAAAATTCGCTAACACTGTCAACGGTTTCTATAAATCCAAACAATTTCGTTAGTTGGCTTAATTATAGTTCATGCTTTTTAGTTAAATTAACTCTGAATTGTCTTTTTTGGCACAACAGAAATTAAGACAATATATAGAGTCTAAAGATTATTTGAGCTTCTTTGCTAATTCTAGAATAAAATATTGTTTTTCCGACTTATTAAAAACATGAATTCCGCTCAACCTCTTGCGTGCAAATGTTAGTACTTGATTTACGAAATGTGGAAATTCAGAATTAAACTCTTGGAAATTCTATGTTGTTACTGCGAAGCGAAACTGTCTGAGGTTGGGTTTGGCTAATATTTCGGGCCGAAGACAAGGTACGATAAAGAAATAGTCATACGACAAGAATGAAAATTAGGATTGTGAATCTGAATAGGTACTGGATTGCCAGAGGTGTGGAAAAATGCTGGATGCTGATATGATATTAGTGGTTACGATAGAAGCGAGATTTTGTTAGGCATTGCAACATAAACCTTCAAACGCATAAAAGAAGTCGTCGGTCATTTGACAAAAGAAAAGAAATATGCAAGGGAAAGTGGAGAATTTTTATGTCAATTAATATTTGCGTTCCCACTGGTATAAGAAATATCGTTAACAAAGCAACTTTTCCATCTCCGCCCAACAAACTGAAGGAACGAGCAATTTGAACTCAAATTAAATGAAAACCGAATTTAAAATTCTGATGCCTGGGTTATTTTTTCTACCCTATTCTCGACTATAGGTACCTGGAAATCCGCATAACTTCATTCCCCTGAGTAGCAAAGTTGTTAATTTTTTTTAATATATGTCGCTGCGATATAACAAATTAGTTATTAAAATTAACCAACACAGTGTTAATATACAAAAGAAAATATTGAGTTGAAGAAAGAAAGTAACGAATTAGGAAATTCAGTCCCGGAAATTTTTGAATATAACTTTTTACTTATATAATTTATGATGCAGACGGACTTGAGGTATAGGTTACTCATCATGGTGTGTTTTTTAAACTCGAATATCTTGAGAACTAAAGGGTTTATTTCAATTCTACAATGACCAAATTGAAGATAAATGCTCAAAGTTCCATTTAAAACATTTTCCGGGGGTCAGGGGTCACTGGGTCACTAGCGCAATTGCGCAGAAATACCATATATTATAATACATGGTTTGGGATTATAATCTATGGTACGACGTCATCACCATAAATTATAAATCGCCAACAATATGTTTAAATCCATGGCACGTACCATAGATTTAAATCCCGTTTAAGTCTAAACTGACAACACATCAACACAAAATTTAAAAATTTAGTTAAAATTTCTTTTGACTTGTCCGTTTTGAAGATTAATGTTCGTTCGTAAAAGCAGTGGACCTCGTTTGCTTAAAATTAGCAGTTTGTTGTCTTAGGAACATCACAAAAATTTGAAAACCGCGTAATTTTTTGATGGTTTTGTAGTGGTTCTCAAATTTTGGCGAAATGGTGCTTTTAAATTTTTATATTTCAATCAAACTCATCTACTACTAATTGCATTTGTTCTTCAGTTTTTTTTTAATTTCCATCAAATTCAAAAATTCATATATTTCAGCGAATGTATCCTAATTTGATTTGGTAAAAAAACATTTGAATTTCATTCGAGCGTTACTTCAGAGATGTGACGTAGTTTTTCGAACTTGCCACATATAAATCTGAATTATGTCTTGATTATGATTATTTCATGACTTTATTATTTTGACACACTAACTTTTAACAATAATTCTACCGCTACGACGAAAAATAAACCAAATCGGCATTGATTATTTTTTAATCTTTGTCTGCAGGATTTGAATTAAATAAATAAATATCCTGCATATATCGGCAAGTATGATTGGCTCAATCTTTATTTTTTATAAATTAAGTAAAGATGAATCCATTGTGTGAATACGCTTTCAAACCAACTGCTTAAACTTTAATTTAAAAAACAATACACACTATTTTGCAGGTGGTCAGTTAGAGATTAAACACATATCTGTCACTGGCTATGCCGTTGACATCGCTTTCCGTCAAGCTTACAATTTGAAAAATAAAAATCTGACAATTTAACCAAATGAAGTGAGCAATATTCTGACTCCTAGTCGGTAATTCTTTACGTACTTCGCCATGTTACGGTATTAAAAGTAAAGATACGTAGGAAATAAATATTCACATGTGAAAATTCAACCAATTAGATTCAAATCAATTTAATTATTACAATTTTCAATCTTAAACCAATTTAAAGCGATTTGAAGCAAACAGGATTTTTGATAAGTTAAAAATGTTTACTTTTACATCTAGGTTTATATGTGCAGACGGATTGATAATTGACGGTATCACCAAACTAAGTCTCAGTTGGGCGTGCCCAAAAAATTTTTTTAGTCAAGTAAACAAGGNGATAATTGACGGTATCACCAAACTAAGTCTCAGTTGGGCGTGCCCAAAAAATTTTTTTAGTCAAGTAAACAAGGTCCACTGCTTTTACGAACGAACATTAATTGTTTCATCTAAATTGCAATTGAGAAGCTGGTGTCGAGTATGACACCAATTTTCTGTTCTCATCAACTGTAACCTTGACATTGAAGGTAACCTTGAATTTTTTTACAAAATTTATTTCCTTCATTTGGAAATAGGTAAGATACTACAATGAGATTACCACCACTTCATTTCAAACTGTCGAGTGGTATCGTATCTCCCATTACGATACGGATGAGATACCATGATACGATACCACTCATTTAAACTCTCTAATAACTTTGCCGGGTAATGCTGTTTCTAGGCATTGCTATTTGGCTCTACAAACTTACGTCCCTTTCCACTTCTTATGAATTTTTCCTATTAACAATCTAAGTTTGCTTGGCTTCCATGAAAATACAGACTAAATGAATACGGCCTGGAAAATACGGCTTGGAAAATATGGGCTGTGGAAATTACTGCCTATTGAAAATACGGGATATAATAAAGATGCTAGATATAACTATTCCACTATTGAAGTTGAAACTAGAATTATAAAGCTTGAGTTTAAACAGATATCAAAATGTCATTAGGGCAAATCAAGGTGGCTTTTGAAATTTTGAAATTTTGAACTTTTGAAATTTTGGAGCATGCGCAGTCCAGTTTTGAACTTTGCAAAGTTCAAATTGATTGATTTCAATTTGCAAAAAATCTTTCACAATTTTATAATTATTTTTAAAATGTCTAAGCAAAAACGATTAAAATTAATCAACTCCGTTTGTGGAGAAGTACTTCAATTATTCCTTGCACTCGATGAAGATGATGAAAATGAAAAAATACTAAAAAATACCCTTTAGGAAGTAGAAATACTCTTGATGTGTAGGTATTTATCCCCTCGATCAAAGGTAAGGAGATATGTCATCGCTAACACAATTTAATTACAATGATAAGCATAATAGCTTATTATTAAATACGTAAGTGATTAAATCTAAAGCCTGGTGGGAAAATGTCCTTCCTCACTGTGATGACAAGATATTTAAAAATGTTAAAAATTAAAGTTAAAAATAAAAATTAAGAATTTCAAATAAACTTGCTAAAGCCTTTTCTCATGTGAAATTTCAAAATTTATTTTGAAGCTCAACAGCCAATCACAGAGCTCGTTTGATTTTAAGTTTGCTAAACCCTTTGCAAACTTCAAAAGTTCAAAATCTCAAAAGCTGCAGATTGATTTGCCCTATTGTCTTCATTTTAGCTGCACTAATCACTTAACTCTTATCATACTGCCTGGGCACACAGGTGTGGCACAGCGAAACAAAAGTTTGACAAAACTGGTTGAAGCTTATGCCATCTACCATCATCCACCATTATGTTTTTGATCGCTTTTTTTACGTTATTTTATAGCAGGAATGATTTTGGCTGCCTTAGTACAGGCTACAGACATGGTAAACTCCACACACACCAGGAGTTGGGGTTTGAATCCAATACATTTTTGGAATTGTG
>NIPM01001982.1:0-12890 GCA_002738285.1 Holacanthella duospinosa
GAAAATAAGGACTAGGATATGGTTATATGGTCTAGACGAGACTAAAGTAAATCTAGAGGGATCTGATAGACGTGATAGAACTTTCAGAAAAATCGGGGAACCACTCAGAAGTCACAATATTACCCAAACAAAAAAATTCGGTGGTGGATCAATTATGGTTTGGAGATGTATGCTTTCATCAGGTGTTGGGTATATTTGTAGAATTGATGGCAGTGTTAATGCTGAGATATATGAGAGTATTATGGATGACGAACTGATGTATAAAATTGACTTGTATGGCTTGGTAAAATCTAAAATTGTCTTTCAAAATGACAATGCGTCCTCTCGTACCGCTTCAAGTATAAAAAATGGTTCAAAAGAAACAAAATAAAATTAATGAGATGGCTTGTACAATCTCCTGACCTTAACCCAATTGAGCATCTATGGGATCATATGAAAAGAGAGCTAAAAATTCGACCACCATGTAAAGACAAAGATGAAATTTTAGAGAGAATTCAAGATATATGGAATAATATTTCAGCTGAAGTATGTCTTAATCTTGTTAGGTTAATGCCTATAAGACTCGAACAGATCAGAAAAACCAAGGGCGGGCACACAATCTATTGATTTTTCATTTTTTTAAAAATTCGTCAAAACACTGAATCACCTACTTTCAACTTTAAGCAATCATAACTCTATCAATATTTGAATATATCTATAATATTTTTAATGTTATAGACAAAGGCGGTATCTATCTACCATATGAGTATTAGCTTGCTTGAAGTGTTGATATTCCCTGCGCAATCTCCGGATCTTAATCCGATCGAGCATTTATGGGCTTGGCTTAAGGTCCGGCTTAACAAATATTAAGGCGTTCCGCGCAAAGAGACAGTGGCATTTTGTTAATTACGCCTTTAATGATATACTAATAATATCAAGTCTTTTAAATTAATTTATATAGACTACAAGCTTTATTTATAAATAATTAATTTTGAATATTATCATGAATAGCTTGCAAAAATTAAAAGATTTAATTTCAGATAAAGAATAGCAGATTTTCATCAAATTTGGCGTAATCCTGGGACACAGTTCTGGGATAATTCATAAAGAATTAGTTGAATCAAATAGAAATAGTGCCTATTAACTAAATACAGTCAATAATTTAGTTAATAAGTTTAAGACTGGCTACAATGTGGTCGAAAATAACTGAGGAGGTGATACAAGTGATGTTTCGAAAAAGGAAAATGTAATAGATAAAATTAAAGAACTATTGACCCAAACTAGAACATGGTCTTGCCTCGAACTTTCTATGTGGGTAAATTGTAGTAAAAAGCAGTAATTTGATATTTAACAGAAGATTTACAAATGAAAAATTTATTAAGTAAATGGGTACCTCATTTTCTCACGGATGAACAAAGAGAACATAGAGTGTTAGCATGTAAAAACAATATGCAACTCTATCGAGACAAAATAACTTAATTAATCGAATTTTGGCAATACATGAAACTTGAATGTCTTTATACATGCAACCCTAACGTGACCAGAATCGATCTTGGAGAAATAAGAATGAAGACCCACCTGAATTTGTACTTCAATCTAAAGATGAAAGAAAGAGAATGCTAATATTAGCAATGGATTTTCAAGGTGTTGATTATTGGAAGCTCTGTGCTCCTAAAGAAACTGTAACTTCAGATGTCTATAAAAACTTCCAAATCGAATTATTAGAAAAATGGTTACCTGATAAGAAATTCAAGGTGCCTATAATATTACATGATAATTCTAGACCACATAAATCAAATCTTATAAAGTAGTATTTTATTGATGAAAACTTTCGGGTTTGGGATCATCCTCCCTATAGCCCTGGTATTAGCCCATTTGATTTCAATTGTTTTAGACAATTAAAGAGGAATTTAAAGGAAAACATTATGATGATTTGCATGAACTAGAAATTCAGCTAGAAAGTACAATTCAGGAGCTTAATGCTAAAGGTTTTATGAATGGTATCCAGAAGTTACCCGAAAGATGGAGAAGTGCAATAGATGTAAAAGGTTCGTATCTATAAACTTACTAATTTTAAACTTTATATCTTTTATAATAAATTTTTTATTTAATTTTTTTCGAGTATCTCTTTGCTCGGAACACCCTAATAATTTATCTCTCTAATTTTTCACACATCCCCTTACTATTCTAGAATTTGAATAGCTCCTTGCTTTATTTTGATATTTTAATAAATTTAAAATAGCATATATTTGTATTATAAAATACCACACTGTGATATTAGAAATGAGCTTAAATTTCTCTTCTTTCCTTTAGTTGATTTTTCTAAAAAGATAAAAGTGTTGATTAAATGATGAGTTTCAAAAATAATAAATTGTGGATATTGATTGACAAAAAATTTCAAAAATTAGGGTTAACTTCGCGAGTCTGACGTCAAAATAAATTCAAATTTTAAAAATTTCGTAATTTTAATGTTAAGTCGTAAAAACTCATTTATATCATGATTTTGAAAGAAATATTCCAGATTTTACGAGACAAAACATCAACTATCGATTACTGTATAAAGATGGGACTCATCAGGGATGAATTGGAATGTCCAAAATGTCATAACCCGATGATTCAATCAATTGAAACTGAATCTTCTAGGTGCTTTAAACGAGTAGATGACATTAAATGCAATACTAAGTATTCGATTTATAAAGATTCCATTTTCAAAAAGTCAAAAGTAAATGCATGTACTATTTTGATGCTAGTTTACTTTTTGACCATCGATCTTCAAATGACAGGTGCAGCCAGAGAATGAGAATGCACCATATCAACAGTGTCCTTTTGGTATTCTAGACTTCGAGGTATTGTAACATTGAAAATTATGACCTTTGAAGGTCAAAAGATTGGCGGCATTGGCTGTGAAGTTAAGATCGACGAATGCTTGATTTCCAAAAGAAAGTACAACCGGGGCAGAGCCCTTGTAGGATAAAGACAATGGATTTTTGGAGGTATCTGTAGATCCACCAATGCAGTGTTTATTGAATTTGTGGCAGATCGGAAGCGAGATACACTACTGAAAGTCATTTCGAGAAGGATCGAAAATGGCTCAAATATCATCAGCGATTGCTGGAGGGGATATTTAGGTCTTGAAGAATTTCTGAATGAGCATTCGTACACTCATGCGACCGTTAATCATACTTTGAATTTTGTTGATCCAGAAAATGACGCACATACACAATTGATCGATGGATTTTAGTCCGTTCAAAAGCGAAAACTACGTAAACGAGGCAGCAACCACGGGGATTTGGAGTGTGTATTCGAAAAAATTCAAGAAGACCTGTATAAGAAAAGGTATTCAGGGCACATATTTGAAACAATAATTGAGGATATAGAGCTTTATTTGAATAAAATTCAACAAATTTAGGGTTAAAATTAAAATAAAAGATTTTTAAAAATAAAAATTATTTTGGCGTCAGACTCCCAAAGTTAACCAAAATATATGTTGCTCTTTTCCAAAAAGAATCAAAAAATGCCAAATGCAAGCGATGGAAGCACTCATTACTAGTATTTAAATGATACATATAAATCTTTGTTATATTTTTATCTATAGAAGTTATNCGATGGAAGCACTCATTACTAGTATTTAAATGATACATATAAATCTTTGTTATATTTTTATCTATAGAAGTTATTTCTATTTTATTAGAAAAATGTCCAAATTTTAAAAAGGTGTGGGAACAAAAATAAATATAAATAAATAAATTTACGATGAATAATAGTAAAAATCGATTGAATATGAAAATAGAATTCGAATTAAATCATTAATAGAGATCGGAATGTCACCTACAAAAATTTCACGTCATTTAAAATGCTCTAGACAAACAGTCTATTCTGTGAAGAATCGAATAAGCCTAAAAACAAAAAAGAGAGTAAAATGGAATTAAAAAGTTTATTAAACATCATATGAATGAAAAAGTAGGTGTTTCTGATCGAAAATGTTCTAAAGTAAATCTCAAATATAAAAATAAAGGAATCATNATGAATGAAAAAGTAGGTGTTTCTGATCGAAAATGTTCTAAAGTAAATCTCAAATATAAAAATAAAGGAATCATAAAAAAAATTAGTAGAAGAACCGTTCAAAGATATTGAAAAAGCACAAATTGGGGCAAAAAAGCTTATTTAAGACGATTTAAACTCTTATTGAGTGAAAAATATCAAAGATCGCATAAAATTTGGTGAAATTGTCGAAAAATCTGGTTTTTTAACGAATGGCCCAAGGTCAATACAATTGGTAGATAATATCTTATTTATAGATGAATCTAAAAAAATGTTACATGGTAATACAAACAAGAAGAATAACCCATACTATACAGAACATAAAACAAAAATTCCGAAAATTAATACAATCAAAAACTCAATTTCAATAATGGTGGCAGGAGGTGTGTGTGAAAATGGAATAACAAAGTTGCATATAGTTGAAAAAGATCAAAAAATAGATGGAAAATATTATGAAGAAAATTTTTTTCCAATATATATAGATGCTTTAAATGATAAAAATTTAATAAAGAATAAAAACAAAGCAACTTTTGTTCAGGATAGTGCTCCATGCCATGGAATAAAAACCAATATGAGGCTTTTAGAGTCTCATTTTCCAAGTGTTTGGGGAAAAGGTAAATGGCCTGGAAATAGTCCAGATTTAAATCCAATAGAACATATATGGAGTATTCTTCAAGAATCAGTATATATTTCTCAAAGACCTCAAACAAGAGATGAATTAATTGAAAGAGTTTGTGAAACTTGGCAAAATCTCGGTCTAAACACAATTAAAAACATGTGTAGATCTTTTCGTAAAAGAATCCAAAAAATGAAAAAAGTTAATGATAGAAACACCAATTATTAGATTTTATTATTATATAAATACATTTTTATTTTATTTAAATTCAATAGATTTATTAAACATTTTATACTTGTTTTCAAAAGTGTCCAGGTTCACTTGCGCCACCCTGTATGTACTTAACGCTNTTACTTTTTTTCAAGTGTCCAGGTTCACTTGCGCCACCCTGTATGTACTTAACGCTTTTGACAGATGTGCAACATTCAACATTTATATGGCAGTTGAATTCTTCTAAAAGCACAGGATTATAAGGAACAACCCAGCTGTTGTCTATAAAATTACCCCTTACAATATGGGATTCTTCAGTTCTTCTTTGGAAAACCTTTAATGTTCACTAATGTTTCATCTTGATATTCTTTAGGAAAGTCTTTAGAGAATACATCAGAATCATTAGAGCAAGGGTATTTTATAGATAAGTTATTTGTTTGATAACATGGTCCATGGGTCATATGTTTAGTTACCTTTTCATACAATGAAGGATATACGTACTTTAGGAATTTCTGCCCAAATAACTTGGTCAATAGCTTCACGATCTCTTAGTTTATCTTCCTCTTGTAGCATTAGAAGCATATGAATGTGTGGTAATCCACGTTTTTGATATTCTATAGTATAAAAATAGCCAGCTACTTTGCCAAATATAGCATCCTTTATTATTCTTTTCATTGGCTCTTTTCTTTTTAAATTGAATACCTTGGCTACTAAATCTGGTCTATTTTCTACGCTCTTTCCTCTTAAATTTTCTTGAATTTCTCTTTATTTAGGATTAAAGGTCATGGTGATAAAGATATCAGGTTTGCCTAATGATCTCACTATTTACATGGCATTTTGATACCTTTCATTCATATTCCTTTGACTTCCTGGAAATGTAGAGTGTGATATGAATATTTTCCCTAAATTTACACCTCTATCTCTACCATCATTAGCCAATTGATCCTTTATAAAGCTCTGTTCTAAATCTTTCTTGATTATTCTTTACAAAGTAAAAATTATTTGCATCCATTTTAGTATATGCATCAACAATAAACTGCTGGGTAAGCTTTCCATCATATAGATAAGGTGTTCAAATTTCATCACATATAGCAAGAAGATAGGAGTAATAAGCCATATGAGTAGTTTTCTGACCAGAGCCATTAATGCTTACCAAGTCTTTATGCCATCCATCTTGTCCATATGGAAATAGGATTGGATAAACCATAGAATCTAGCTTAGAATTCAAAAGATTTTCTGCTGTGTCTCATTAGAATTCTTGTTATATACTTCAATAGCTCTATTATGAGGAGATTCACCATTTTCATTCCGAAAAACTACACTATTTCATTATTTGTAGGTAAATTGTATCTTCTATGATCAGCATGACTATTTTTGACTATAGATAAAAGGAGATTGGGTGCAATATTACCATCATTTACCTCTTGTTCAATTTGATGTATCATTTTGTAGGATCTGGCAAGTTCATTTACTTGCAACATCAAGCTGATAAGCTGAGACATAATTACTGGACTACAATTAAAATTATAGGCCATATTCATTCTATGATTAGTAGCCTCATCTGGATCAAGTATATATAGCTGAGCATATCTTGGATTGCTGCCATTTTCTGGATATAAAGAAGAAGTAATATGATATACTTGACCATGAAGTCTAAACAAACTTGGCCCATATCCAGTAATATTCATAGAATCAAGTTTTGGAGCACAAAATGAAACAAAAGCCAATGCACTATTATATTTTCTAATATTTTCTTTAAAATTTTTTGATTCTTGATCAGTGCGAGTCAATAAATTTCTTATTATATCAGGAAATTCTATATTAACTTGAATTTCAACTTTTCATTTTTTACAGCAATAAGTATATTCATCTCTAGCTCCTTCATCTTTAAAATTTTTAGATTTACAATAGATACATAATTCTGACATCTCACCTAAATAATGAAAATTTGCTATAAATTACTCTCCTTTTTTAAACAATCCATTATACATTGTATTATTCCTTCTTCTATTAATACCCAGTTGTCTAAAATTCATGATGCTTTTAATTCTTTGGCTTCTTTCTTCAACGGTCTCAGACATCCTAGAATATGCCATAGAAGCTTCATTAGAAGATCTTCTAAAACTAGCTTCTTCTTCTGTCTCAAACACCCTTGAGATAGCCATAGAAATTGAATTAGAAGGTTTTCTTAAATTAGCTTCTTCTTGGGTTTCGTTTCTTCTTTTCTTCTCTAACTTCTTTGTATTTCTTGTTTTTTTTGATAAATTGCTTTTTGATTTTGGCATTGTTATATTACGCTGTTTCACGCAAAGAGGTAAAGGAAAAAATTAATGAGATATAAAAAGATGAAACTTTGAAGTTTATATATATGAACCTTCTACTTTTATTACATCGCTCCATCTTTCAGCTAGCTGCTGAATACCATTCATATGACCCTTTATATTAAGTTCCTGGATAATACTCTCTACTTGTAATTCCAACTCTTCCCAATTGTCATAATCATTTTCTCTTAACTTCCTCTTTAATTTACCAAAATAATTAAAAAATCAGATGGACTTATCTCTGGACTATATGGAGGATGATACCAAGTGCGGATTTTGTTATCATCAAAAAAAATCCATTACAAGCTTTGATTTATGAGGTCTTGCATTATCCTGTAAAACCATAGGATACTTGAATTTCTTATCAGGTAGCCATTTTAGTAAAACTTCATTAATAAAGCCTATATAGACTTCTGAAGTTATCGTCTCTTTAGGTGCACAAAGCTTCCAATATGCAACACCATTATAATCCATTGCTAGTATAAGCATTCTTTTTCTCTGATAGTTTGATTGTGCTACAATTTGTGGTGGGCTTTCGTCCTTAGTTCTCCAAAATCGAGACTGGTCACGCTGAGGTTGCATATATAAAGTAAGCCAAGTTTCATCTATAGCCAATGTTCTTTTTATTAGGGTTTTTTGTTTTGACAACTGCTCCAAATTAGATCTACATGCTAATACTCTATGTTCTCTTTGTTCCTGTGTGAGAAAATGAGGAACCCATTTGCTCAATAATTTCTTCATTTGTAAATCTTCTGTTAAATACCGATAAACAGTAGCTTTGCTACAATTTACTAACATGGAAAGTTCGAGGCACGACCAGGCTCTACTTTGAGCAAGATATTCTTTAATTTTCTCAATTGTATTTTCTTTTATTAAATGATTGCCTGTATCGTCTCCTCCAGTTTCTTCAACGAAATTTTGGCCCTTATTAAACTTAGAAACCACATTTTTCACTGTATTGTATTTATAGAACTTTTCTCCTATCGTTTTAACCAATTCTTTGTGTATTATTCCCGAACTGTGGCCTAGAATTGCTCCAAATTTGATAAATACACGTTGTTCTTTATCGGTTATTGAATTTTTGTAAGTTATCCATTATAGTAATTTAAACAAATATGCTTTAAAAATAAAGCTTAATTTATAGAAAATATTATATATAAATCTTGGCACTAGATATTAATTTGCATATTTATTATTAATTAAACTTCGCTTACCTTTTTGCGTAAAAAGGCGTAATATTTCTATAAAAATTCAAAAAAATAGTAACCTAGATAGTTTATATTATATTGATTTTTAGGTGGTATTTATACTTTTCAGAATGTTTATTTGTTTTGTTTATTAATATAAAAATATGATGGATTTAATTGATAAAAGAAAAATCTCACGTGGGTTTGGGTTTGGTTTGAAATCGAGTTTATTAAAAAGAAAAATATATAGCTTCCGTATCCTTTAATAACTGGTGTGAAGGTAAGTCCGAACATAGCCGAAGGTGGAGAAATAGATATACGCAAGATATAGGGATAAGAGGAAAAACCTTGCAAAACTCTAATCGCAAGCAGTCCTTAAACTGCTGCGCTCCAACTGTAATGGAGATTCCCAGACAGTCATGATATTAAACCATGAAGGCATCATAGTACACGCAAGGAAACTATTATAGCCGCTCTACCTGTCTACCTCCCACAATCAATCACCTGCATATGCCGGTTGGTCGAGTGTGTCAGAGGGTACGACGCCATGTACTACACTCTATGCCATCCCATGATAGCCGCTCTTACAATAAGAGACCAGAAGATATACAACAAGCTCAAATCTAGAATAAATTGAAGATTATTGAAGTATGAGAAAGAATAAGAGGCAGTAAAATCAATACAAGCAGATCAGACAAGGTCTGAAGATGCATGAAAGAAATTATTCATTAAAGAGAGTTATCCAAATATGCAGAAATCAGGATAATGAAAGCTACCAATACAACAAGGTAAATGGACAGCTACAAATCGAAGGACCTGATAAGAAAGATAATATCTTAATGCTGTCTTTATTCAGACATATTGTCAATATCCCAAGATATCCAGCAAAGAACAGTGAAGAATTTCTCAAGCAAAGAAATAAAATAAAGAGGGGAAAAAAGGGGCATACTAAAACCAGAGAAGGAACCAGTCCTGACAAAATGAAAAGAGTTGAACCAAGCCAAGAGACAAGAATCAAACCAAGTGAAGAGAACCGGATCAAACCAATCTAAGAGAAAACAGACCAAACCAAGGCGCAAATGACAACAGTATAGGACCGAAAGTTATTTCAGTAATGTTAGAACGGTGCTCAAATCATCACTTTATTTCAATAAGACGGAGTAGCTCAGATGTATAAAGTGAATAAGGCACGTAAACACCAAGCAAGAAGTTTCTATTGAAATAATACAGACAATACTCAAGAGTCCAGTTATAAGTGCAATGAAGATGTTTCTTATCTGAAAAAAGAAGAAAGCAATACCAAACAGAGTTAAAAAAATCCAATCAAGAGAAAAAATCCAGCATAGGAAAGAATCTATCAAACCAAGAGAAAAAATTCAGAGAGCCAACGCACCAAAGAAGAAGGGAACCAAATCAAGAGATAAAAACTAACCCCTAAGAAAAGAACCATGTTAGGAAAGAAAGCAAACCAGAGAAAAGGATCAACTAAACCAAGAGAAAAGATACAGACAGCCATAGAACTAAAGAAGAAGGGAACCAAGCCAATAAAAAAACCCATAAAGCCACACAACCAAAGAAGTAAGGAACCAAACCAGATAAAGAATCAACAAAACTAAGAGAAAAGATCCAGAAAGTCATAATATAAAGCCAGAAAATGGAGGAATGAACAGAATTGATGTCAAAGATAATTTTGAAAAAGAGCCTCCTTAAAGGCTCCTTATTTCTCCATCATTATCAAGCCCGATATTCTGCTTTTATTAGTCTTATATCCTCTTTCTTTAGCCCTATATTGAGGTTGTTTCTAGTGAGTAGGACCTTTATATACTTTTTATGTGTATTTCTTTTCAACCAAAAATATCTTATCTAAATACTATGCAATAAATTGGGTTTGGGTTTAAATAAGTCACATGAAAAAAATCTTGAACTTATTCAACAATAATAATAAAGTAATAAAAAATAGCTGATACCTGTGCAATTCATTATATGGAAATTTATATGAGAAATGATCTCATCACCGAAATCAGTAATTAAATGGGATTAAATATTATAAGATTATTTATTTTAACATAAAGAGAGAAACTGTCTCAAACTTGATATTATATCAAGGGCAACATTATACTCTTTGATATTGATAAGGTGGTCAATTATCGTGAATTCTTCATAGGACTAGAAAACATCAGAAAAGTGTGAATAAAGTAGATATTAAGCTTATATTCAATTTCAGAATACAGAAACTTATTAAAGGAGTACCTAGAGAACCTAATATCGCTTCCCTTAATCACATAATTGTAATAAGTATGACTTCTCCAATTGATCAATTTATTTCTTAGATATGATTCTTTTATTTTCATAACAGGATCCATTCCATTAACCAATCTAGGATTAATATATTTGCACCAAACTCCTTTATTTAGCTTATCAGTCTTCCATTCCTTGAGTCTTTTGTTGAATTCATTCCTAGGAAGTGAATTGAAGATTTTATCAAAAGATGCCACCTTATAATTCTGAATCTTGTAAGACAAACACCTCTTATCAAAAACACCGCATTGGCTCAATGTGTTAGTCAGATTATTAATCGGGTGCGAGGAAATCATATTCATAAAAGAGTACTTGAACATGATTGAAATATAGTGCATTAAATAAGTCACATTTAAGAGACCTGCCATAGATAATAAAATATTATAGTTCCGGCTATTAGTTCCATAAATCCAGTTGACTAGTTTCTTGTTCAAATTCTTGGTTTCACCTGAATATGAGCTTATAGATTCACCTGATCGAAGTAATTTGAAGAAGAACAGAGGCATATACATGTTGAAATATGGTAATATATAGGACTTAAATATATGGACTTTTTCCTGCTGGCTTAGAAAAATGCTGATGATAGAAGTGAACTTGATAATTCCATCCACTTTCTCACTCATGACCCTAAAAGTGTCTTCAATTATGATTCCATCATTATTGAACCAAATACATAAATATTTGTAAATATCAGTCTCAGGTATGAATTCATTATTGAACTTGACTTGATTCGATCCTATAACTCCAGATTTTTCCAACTTGACTGTAGTTCCATTGATCTTGCACGAGTTATTCAAGTAAAACATTTTATCATCCATTTATTGGATATTATCACCTATAATTACCAGATCATTGGCATATAATACTGACCTAAATAATCTACCAGACCTTTTAAGCTCAAAACATAAATCATTAATATAGAAATTGAACAAGATTGGGCTTAGGATTGAGCCTTGAAGTAAGCCATTTTTTCTATTGATAAAAGTAGTTCTTTTTTCATTTAACTTGACACAGAGGCTTCCATTTAAGAATAAAGACTTGATAATGGTTAGGGAATTCTTATCAAAAATTGAACGTAGCTTCAGAAGTAATCATTCTATTATAACAGAACCATAAGCATTCTTGAAATCAATAAATAATTTAGTCATCTTCTTGATTTGATTCATATTATTCAAGTAAATTACTTGAGTTAATGCATTATAATTCGATCTAAACCCAGTTTGAAGTGAATGAAGGTGTTTATTGATAAATTTGTTATTAAAAATGGTTTCTTTCAAAATCAGCTCAAATATTCTTCTAAAGAAAATTGACAAAGATATAGGTCTAAATTCATTTATATGCTTGGATTCTGATGATTTTGGGATTGGATGGACTATTGATTTATTCCATCTTATAGGAGTCTGAGCAGTTGTAAGACACAAATTGTATAATCCAAGAATATGATTCAAATAAGGAGTATCCAAAAATAGAATTATGATTTCCTTTGTAATTCCATCTAATCCAGGTGATTTATTATTTGGATATTTCATTATAATTGATTTTAATTGATCAAAATTGCATAATTTGTTGAAATCGGGTAACTTATTAGGAATATTTTCGACTTCTTCTAATTCAGCTTCATATAAAGATGATTTTTCTTTACTAAAAATGTATCTATAATACAGCATAGTATCTATATGAACATTTCCTCTTTCAAAATATGGCTTGATTTCTGTAAAGTCTTGGATCTCTTTAATAACTGGAATTTCTTGTGGATTAATTCATTTAAAGAATCCAATGATTTTACAGAAGTGAAATCATCTAATCTAGTTTTATAAGTAGTATTGTATCTAACAATTTTCTTCAAGACTTGATTGGTCATATTATACAACATTTCATCATATCTATTCACGTCATTTATAATTTCATAAAAATTTGAAGCACCAGATATAAAAGGCATTTCCTGGATCATGACNTTTATAATTTCATAAAAATTTGAAGCACCAGATATAAAAGTCATTTCTTGGATCATGACATTTTTGACTAAATATTGATTTTTTTGTTTTTTAATAATCCAAGATTCATCTTTTTGACTTTTTATAAAACGATTTCATTTTTTTATCATAATAATCTGGATTGATTGAAATTCGAGCGAGTGAGTGATCAGATTTTGCC
Source organism: Holacanthella duospinosa (assembly GCA_002738285.1). Taxonomy (NCBI): domain Eukaryota; kingdom Metazoa; phylum Arthropoda; class Collembola; order Poduromorpha; family Neanuridae; genus Holacanthella; species Holacanthella duospinosa. Next base: position 12,807 of record NIPM01001982.1, read on the forward strand.
TTTATATAATTATAAGTGATCATTTCTAAATAATCTTCTTTCACAAATATATGATCTAAATTATTCAAATAATGTGCCTGATTC
>NIPM01001983.1:0-12803 GCA_002738285.1 Holacanthella duospinosa
AGTTTGGGCCAACAATTCTTTAATTTCATCTATTACATTTTCATTTTTCGAGACATCACTTGTATCGCCTCCTAGGCTATCTTCGACCACATTGTAGCCTCTCTTAAAATTATTAACTAAATTATTAACTGTATTTAGTTTATAGGCACTATTTCCAACTGATTCTTTATGAATTATCCCAGAACTGTATCCCAGAATTACGCCAAATTTGATGAAAATCCGCTGTTCTTTATCTGAAATTGAATCTTTTAATTTTTGCAAACTATTCATGATAATATTCAAAANATTCATGATAATATTCAAAAATAATTATTTATAAATAAAGCTTGTATTATATATAAATTGATTTAAAAGTTTGATATTATTAGTACATTATTAAAGGAATGATTAAACAAAATTTGAGTGCCTCTTTGCGCGGAACGCCCTAATATCACAACAAATCCCAAAATAGACTAAATAATAATATTTAAAGAAATTCTTCATTTTCTTTTTATTTAAATGAAAAGAATTATTAAGGAAGTGTTTGCAAAAAGGGTGATTTCCTTTTTTGAAAATCAATGAAATTTTTACAAGATTTTTACTGTTAATCATTTCGTTGCTGAAGGTAAAAGTAAAGAACAATATATGATATAATAAAACGAACTGATAATTCTGGTTACGTGGATTATAAAAAGATTCCTGGTTGTCTAATAACAAAAGCCCATTAGAAACAAAATACAATTTTGAAACGATTCACTAAAACCCCAAATATTACTGTACGAAAAGTTGCCAAAGAACTAAAGATATCAAATTCAAGTGTATCTAAAATCAAAGTTCATAAAGTAGGTATAAAAGCAAGAACAAGAAAGAAAATGCCGAAGTACACAAAGAACCATGAAAGAAGAGCAAAACCGGAGTGCCTGCTTGTTTACAAAAACAGTTGACAAAAGCACTTATAATTGACGACGAAACTTATGTTATTATTGATGGAGATCAAAACCCAAGTCAGCGTTATTATCATAGAAAAGATATTAACTATAAGAAAAAATTTATACCTAAAACTAAATTCCCCAAAAAATACTTGGTTTGGCAAGCTATTGACGAATTTGGAAACGTTTCAGATGCTTTTATTTCTGATAAATATCTTGATAGCCAAACTTACTTGAATGAATGTATAATAACTAGGCTAATACCGCTTATTAATAGGTATCATGATATAAATAATGTGGTGTTCTGGTTCGATCCTGCGTCTATCCATTACTATAACCTTGTGAGGGATTATTTGGACGATAAAATTGAACTGATTGAAAAAATAAAAAATTCTCCAATACTCCTCAAACAAGAGGTATAGAGATGTATTGGTCTATTTGTAAAAGAAAATATTCTAATTATAATAAAACACCAAAAAATATTGGAGGCTTCAAGAACATTTGGATTAGAATTTCAAAACAAGTATCGTCCGAATCGGGAAAATCGGTTATAGAGCACTCTCGAAAAATGTTGATGAATATAGGATTCAAAGGAATTTCGAAGTCAGTGGATGTAATTAAATAAATATTTTTTCCGGTATCTCAAAAATAATAGCTTTTTGTTTTATTATATCAATTTTTTTATTAGCAATATCCAATTCAATTTTGTGCAGCTATTTAGTGGACAATCTATATTTGTGCGTTTTATTGCTTATAATTAGGATTTTTATGTTTAAATGTATTATTGCGCTTCTACTAATATCGCAAGGAGCCTATGATGCCATTATGAGACCAAGTTTTGTGATCTAATTTTCATTGAACCAAGAAGAAGATTCTAAATGAGTTCATTTGTCGTCTATATTGCTCATATTTAACTTTGTTACAATGGAATATGATCTGTTATAAGGCGAAGTAAGATTCTTGACAGGATTATAAGGTTCAGTGACAGAATTTCGTAAATGTTGATTAGAACCAAGATTTAAGATTAAAAATGATCCTGAAAAACTTATATTTTGTTGCAGAATTAGTTTGGACAAAGTGATGATTTTACGAAAACAGTGAAATTCTAATTATTTATGGATTAGATCGAGCATGGTGCAAAAGCATACTTTATTTCATATTGCTAAATGCCGAAAAAGTGGCCCTAAAAAGGTTCAAGTTTTTTTCGATTTCCTCATTATGATCAGCATTCTGACCAAGTGTGATAAGGAAAAATTTCGAAAGGATGAAGCTGTTAGTACACCTCATCCTTACCGTCTTTAGTGAAATAATACCAGACTTAGGTCTCAGCGCCTCTGATGATGGTAGTAATCCATATGCTATTCCAATGCAAGATAAACTATTGAACCAAATACTCACCCAATCTCCTATAGTAAATGAAATTAAACTAGGCTATCAAACAGAACTCGAGTATATCAAAGAGAGATACCAACAGGGCTGTCCTTGCACTACCAGTAATGTGGAATTGTTGAATTTGAAGGACCCCAATTTGAGAGGAGCTCAATTGTTGGCTCAAATTAGATGGCTAGTTTATAATAGGGAATCAGGGTTTAATTCATGGTACCAACAACTCCTTTCAACTCTTAAGTGCCACGATGCCTCCTCATCAGACAATACTATCGATTCTGAGGCTCAATTCATTGGTAGACGAGTACAATTATGCAACAAAACACTTACAGTTAATTATAAGTTGAACTTATTGACTAATTTAACGGCCACAGAAATAGATGGCAATGATTTGGAGATGCTTCCTTTTAATTTCCAATTGTTCAAACTAGTATGGGCTCGTTTACTCTTACTATTTGAAGTTAGAAATTCCTTATTGTCTAATGAGCTTAAAAAAGTATTATTGAAGCTAATCGACTCCAACTTTGATTGGTCATTTCAGAGACTTTTTGATTAAATTCATCGCAATTATATTTGCATAAACCTATTATAAAATGAAGTTTTCTTTAGATAGAATGTTTCTTTTCCCTTATCACTGCAAATCCTAACAATCATCTCGGTCCAAAATATTCTTTTTTACAATGCGATTCTTACTCCCTTTAACTTTGCTAGCTCAAGATGAGAATGAGGACTTAAAGAATAATGGTTTATTTGAAATCTCCATCCATCAATTCGAACGCTACTTCCAGGTAAGTCCCAGTATCACTAATCTTAAACAAAAATATGAAGAAATCACTTTTCAATTAATCCAAAACTTCAAGTCTAAATGTCAATGTCTATTAGACGACGAAAGTAAAGGTGAAGAGTTCCAATTTAGTAATAAGTTGCTTGGTGATATTGAAAAGGCTCAACTTAGTAAATTGGAATTTGAAGATTGGTTTAATGACCTTATTAGTCATCATAATTGTCTTACGGATAATTCGAAAAGTGTTGTTATGGTGATGGATAAGAATTTGGATATTTGTAATGCAACTTTCGTTCGAAATGAATTAGAAATTGAGTTTAGTAATTCGATATACTCCCTTATCAACGATGATATGAAGATATTGAAAAGCCTAGAGTTGACTCCGGGCAATTACAATTGGGCGAAATTGCTTTGGATTTATCAATCCCTGTTCCGACTTTACAGCACCCAAGCTATAGTCCTTGGGTTTGCAAGCTCCAATATGATGACTACTAAGTTACGAGAGTCGATACAAGAATTGATAAATAAACATTTGTTTTGATCTATCGATTATAATAATTTCGTATTAAACCTACAATTATAGTTTGAAAAATCTTGAGTTATTTTCGCCCAGCTTTCTGTAAAAAGGCCGACGCTTAGCCTAAAGGTGATAACAAGCATTTCATTGAGATTAAGGCTTAGTGAGGAAAGACTGAATACAAAGAAGCCCTTCTTATCTTAAAGATTTTCACTGATCGGAAATCTTTATAAAAGATATCCATTTGATTTTCATCAAATCTCGATTTCGAAAATATGCGTTCAACTATCCTATTGTTAACTCTAAGTCCTTTGAGAGTTATAAGTGAAGAAGCCACTTTATCAAGAATGTCCAACATTAGCGATATGTTTAAACTGAATATAGATCCTCATTCCTTTGACACCTTGTTGGGCAAAAGTAAAACCCTCAAAGCCCTAAAAATATATTACAATACCCGCATCGAGAAACTGGAGGCTATGTTGAAGAAAGGTTGTCAATGTAATAACGTTTCTAGCCTCAGTGTTGATTCGAATTTCGCGGAAGGATTGAGTGACAAGAAATTGGACCCAGTAGGTGAAGATGACAATAAAGAGAGTATCTCGAGTTTTACCGATATTATTAATGTAGACCATCAAGATATGAGCCTTATTGGGCTGTTTGATGATGATAAAGATTTGATGAGGAAATCAGATAAAGCTGAGATTCATAGTACTAGACCTGATACTTCTGCTGATTCTGATGCTACTATTGATGCTATATATAATCCTAGTGCTGCTGATAATCCTAAAGCTACCGATTCTAACCCTCAAGTAAATAATGTAACTTCCGTTTCTCAATCTTTAAACTCCAAAACACCTAATACTACTCAGGTGCTATCCAATCTCACAACCAATTCCTCCACTGACGTAGTGAACAATCAAAGTCATTTACCTATAACCACCAATTTCGAGACCAACGCCTACTTAGAGAGATCGATCTTAGAAGCTAATCCTAGTGACTTCAATGAAACAATAAAGAAACAATTGATGGAGCTGATAAATAACAATAGTGACGCTGGGGCGAGAAAGAGTATTTATAATCAATTGAATGGTCAAGACGCATTTATCCAAGACAGGAATGCATTTAATCAAGGCCAAGGACGGAATGGATACAATCAAGGCCAGAATACATTCACTCAAAACAGTGCTTATAACAATCAAGCAATCAATAATTTCAATCCTTGCTTCCATAACAATCAAGAAATCAACAATTTCAATCCTTGCTTCCATAACAATCAAGGCTATAGCCATTTCGGTACCAATTGGATGAATGGAGGACATCACATGAATCCTTATAATAATCCTCAAATCATCCCAAATCATTCTATAGGCAGTAGTCAACTTAATAGCAACAACGTTAGAGATCATGAATTGGTCAATTCGGTAGAACGTGAGTCGGTAAATATCATGATAGACACCTTCAATAACTCCACGCTCAATCAAGAACTTCGGGAACAAATAAAGCTTTTCATGTTCAAGTATCATTATGGAGACATCAAAGCGGCTCTTGACGCTCATTTTCAATGCCATCAACCTTCGTTTGTCAGAACAGCTAGACAGGGTTTAACGTTGTTCGATTTCGCTTTTGATTATTGCTCCACTATAATGGCGCCGAATTCTGCAAATCTCTCTCCTAATAATAATCATGCTTATGGTCTTAGTTTGGTCAGAGATCAATATCTGAAGTTGTTCTTAAGTTATCATGTTCAATTAGATAACATCCGTAGATCCAATCTTAGTAACTCCACGAAAATGGTTCAGATCTTGGAGCTGGACCAGAGATTAAACTTTAGGCTCAGATATTTGATGAATTTTCATTAAATCACCCTTCGTTGACCTTAATGATTGGTTTCTTATTTTGAAGGTTTAAAAATTGTGGATTTCAACTCTAAATCTCGTTAAATTTCTTTCCACACATATGGGACAAAATTTTCTTACATAATTCTATTCTAATTGGTCGAGGAATTTTAGTTTCTTGAGTGAATAAAATAGTAAAAATGAAAATAAAGTTATGTATTTACTATCCATAAAATATCTGTTAGTTATAATTCTTGCTATTTTAGTTGCTTCCTCAACCTATTTTCACTGTGATGCATTAATATTCTAGAATTATAACCGAGGCTTCAAAAATTTTGTCCCATATGTACATTTATTCGAGTAGTATCCTATCCAGTTTTCGTTAAATTAATTCCATTATATTAGACTGTTTCTTTTCCTATTAATAGTTAACCACATTTATGTCTTGTTTACTCATAATACACTATGTTACAAAAAAAGTCGGACATCCTTATTTTGACTGTATTTATTATATTCTTTGTTTTTATTAAAATTTATCAACGAGTAGTTGTTTATTTTTCGTTTTTACATTTATCAATGTTTTTATAAACATATATAACTATTATAAAAGCTAATTTTTTACATTCCAAAAAGGGATACGTTACAAAAAAAATCCGGACACTTTGAAACTTGGGCTATTCAGTCACCAATTTTCCATATTTTTCTATTCTAGCCTTGTTAAAAATGAAGCAAGTAGACAACTATAATTTTGGTATGATAATGGCTCTTAGACAAGAGGGGAAGTCTATAAGGGAGATTGGTAAAGATTTAAAAATCCCAAAGTCAACTGTATCAGATGCTATAACTCGTTATAAAAAACGAGGAACTTATGAAAGAGTGGTTCTGGATGTTCTTGCATTCTATCAAGTACAAATAAGACATATTTGTTGGGTATTTTTCAAGACAAACCAAAAAATCTCAGTCCCAAATCTAAACAAATATTCTTTGAGGAAACCAGAAAGCTTGCTTCTGATCAAAATATTCGTAGAACTCTTAAAGATAATGGTTTCATTGCTTCAAAGTCAGTTTCTAAGCCGTTTTTGAGTGAAAAATAATAAAAACGCACGCTTGAAGATATGTACTGATTGGTTATACAAACCGGATAGCTTTTGGGAGACTGTTATCTTTAGTGATGAGTGCAAATTTAACATATATAACTCATATGGGAACACAAAGTTTGGAAAAAGCCAAAAACTTCATTAAATTCCAGGCATTTGAACTTGACTGTTAAGTATGTTGGGGGAAGTGTAATGGTTTGGGGATGTGTGTCCTATAATTGCGTGGGTAGTCTAGTTTTTATTGATGGAATAATGAATAAGTACCTTTATACAAGTATTTTAACCAATAACTTATAGATCTCAGCTACTGAAATGGGGCTGAATTCCAATGTTTTTCAGCATGATAATGACTCAAAACACACTTCCGGTGTGTTCACTAAGTTCCTAAATGATAAAAACATTAATGTATTACAGTGGCCTTCACAATTACCCGATCTAAACCCTATAGAACACCTTTGGGGAAGGATGAAATACGAATTGAAAGGAAAAAACTTCAATAATAAATTAGAACTTAAAGAGGAATTACTATCAATATAGAGTAGAATGACACCAGATATCACCTCTAAGCTGGTTCATTCTATGTCTAAAAGGGTGGTGAAGTATTAAATGCAAAAGGTGAACAAACTTCATACTAAAATAAAATGTCCGGATTTTTTTTGAAACTTATCCATTTTTGGAATGTAAAAAATGAGATTTTATAATAGTTGTATATGTTTATAAAAATATTGATAAATGTAAAAACGAAAAATAAACAATTACTCGTTGATGAATTTTAATAAAAACAAATAATATAATGAAAACAGTCAAAAATAAGAATGTCCGATTTTTTTTGTAACATAGTATATTTTTAAAAGATGGTTAGGTACAGGGTCTGCATTATGTTTGTCACTTTACATTAAATTGCATAAAACCTTATTTAAGTCTTTCTAACAAGTATTATGATTGTTTTTGATTTTTGTTATTTTCTATATTTAAGAAGTAAAATTTTACAAAAAATTCTACACAAAGTGTAATATTTTATATCTATTGTTTTTACCTATAGTGACGGACAAAAATGGCCAAATGATTTTGACTTTTTTGTTTTATACAAAGTATTTACAAGAATATGTTGGGTTATATGGAGATAGTTTCACAGTATAAAACTATATATTAACTTTCATAATATTTCATATTTATGTATTTTATAATCAATTTTTCTAATAAACAACGATAAATATTTTAATTTTATTTAGCCAGTTTTGGACACCCATTTCGGGAAATCATTGTTCTCTATAACGTAAGCTGAAACAAATATTAATTTAATTTTAATAATATAATTTATCAATTTATTCTATAATCTATTATTTTTGAGCAATGAAACGAATCCTGTTGATATAAAAGAAAATATATCATCCCGTATAGATAACGGAGAGAGCGATAGAAAAATAGCTGGAGAGTTACCTGTTAGTAGGTCTACTATTCAAAAGATCCGCAAGAAACATAGACCGAACATACCAAACAATAAACCAGGTCGTCCAGTAAAATCATCACCTCAAAACAAACGATATCTTGTTCATTCTGTAACTTCTGGAAAATTTGACACAGCAGTAGAAACAAATAAACAACTTAAAGCTAATTTGACTATCACTGTTTCCGATAAAACAGTAAGAAGAGCACTTATTGAATCTGGACTCGAAGCTTCTGAAAAGGTTGAAAAGTCATTACTTAGTCAAACAACAAACAAAGAGCGATATTAATTTGCAAAAATCCATGAAAATTGGACATTAGAAGACTGGAAAGCTGTTATTTGGGCTGATGAGACTAAAACCAACAGATTTTGTTCTGATGGAAAGTCTTGGTGTTGGAAACGTGATGTGAATAGCTTGGAATCAAGGACAGTCAAGAAAAAGGTTAAACATGATGGGGCTTCAATAATGATTTGGGGCTTTATGACTGCTCATGGACCTGGTTTAATCAGAAAAATTGACGGAATTCTTGTAAATGAAATATACAAAGATATTCTCGAGAATGAATTAGTAAATTCATTAGAGAAGTATCAATTAGATAAGTCTAAGGTAATTTTAGGTCATAATAACGACCCTAAACATACGTTAAAACTGGTAAAGGAATACCTTGCAATCAACTTTAATGTTCTAAAATTTCCTGCACAATCTCCTGATCTTAATCCCATCGAAAATTTGTGGACATTGATTAAAATAAGACTTAATAGGTATGATAGAGCTCTATCTGGTATGTTAGAGCTGTGGAATCGAGTTCAAGAGATATGGGATGACTTTACTGCTGATGATTGCAAGAGACTTATTCATTCAATGCCTAATCGAATTGAGACTGTTTTAAAAAGTAAGGGCAGTTGGACCGACTAATAGCATTTTAAATGAACTATGGTCAAAAAGGGCCAAACAAATGCAAAGTCATTTATCCACATTTACTAGAAAAATAAATTATAAAAAAATTATTTTATTTTATTTTTTCATAATAAAATATAAAGCTCTATATTGTAAAATTTACATTATTTAATATATCATATTCATTAAATTATGTTCTCTAACAAAAAATTAAAAAAAGATTTGGCCATTTTTGTCTGTCACTATATAGTAGAAATGGATGAATCAATAATATTTTTCAAACTTTTAATCAATTTATAAAAATAAGTGTGACTTTATAAAATCAATAGACTTAAAAGATGGCCATTCTTTTTTTGTTGAGAGTATTTTTTATTCATTCCTCAACTTTTTATATAAGAAAAGTGATACCATAAATTAAAAACGGTTCCCAAGAAAAAACAAATACATCGAATTTGTGCTTCCGTGATTTTTTCTCTGTTAACTTTTATGGCTTCAATACAGAAAATATCACAAATCAACAAGTTGCGCTCAAAAAAAGAATTAAATCCAAGAGCTTGTGATTTTTAATTAATTTCGTTGCATATGGCTCTTTATTTTCGTTCAGAATAGTCCCCATTTTACTTATTAAATAATTGGTTGATCAAGAGGGAGAATAATCTAAATTCATTAAAAATTTGGTTGAATTAAACAAAAAATCAAAAAAGGATTATTCTGAAGGAAAATAAAGAGCTGTATACACAATGACATTTTTCCTGTTCTATTCTTAGGCTCTACAATATTATTAACTATCTTTGTTGACAAAACTGTTCAGATGAGTTGTTCATTTCATTTATATTGTTTCAAAAAGGCCAATCTATCGATATTTTCGGTTATTTATAAAGAAGCTTACTTACTTTTTTATGTTTGGAAGATCCACTTACCTTATAATTTAATTTATTTAAAAACGCGACAGATCCTTGCCTTCAGATTTCTCCTTTTTGGTACCGCCCCAATATCTACGTCTCGGTCCCTACCTCGCACCACCATTATTACTAGAATTATTTATTTCCCCTTGATGCACTCTAGGACGTCATCACTTCCTGATTACCTATGAGTTGGCTTATCAATCAAAATAAGTTACACCAACTTACTTGGCTAAATTATATTTAGCATACTAAAATTTTCTCTCTATTTTTTCCCTAATCTGTTTCAATCTTTGAGGACTTTTTAAAGTTTCCTCTTATCTTGTTAGCATTGTCGATTAGCTAAATTTTCTCATTAGGTTCACATAGTCTTTAAATCTTTTTGAGGTATTTCTTCCAAGTTACCTCCTATCATGTTGGTTTTGATTAACTAACTTCTCAACTTTTTCTTGGTTTCATCGTATTGACATAGGAAGTTATTCAAACACAAATTTCCTTTCTATAGGCTTCCACCATGTTCTGAGCTTTTCTATCTCTTTCCATTATTTTTTAGTATCCTTCCTTCAGTCTTTACCATACCAACTTTTTTTAAAAGTTACTTTCAACTTAAACGTGTGAAAATCAAGCTACAAGAGCGGTTTACAGTTAATGTTTCGTTTGGCTAAAACCTCCCTTTATAAATTTATGTTTTACAATATGATCACTGCTAAGGATCAGCCCATTCGATATCAAGATATCCAGGTCCCCCGCTACATGTAAAACAGACCATCTTATAAAGTTCCTCGGTTAGCTCGTCTATCAAGTATTTCTAAATGATAGCTTCCTCATTCTAGGATCCGATGTAAACTTCATTATATGATTTTCACCAAAGAGGTAAACTTTCTCCGAAGGCTGGTTGGGTTACTTATGCTTAACTCTTTTGAGACCATTCTCTCCAGAGGTTGACACTGTATGTTAAGCGCGCTGTAAACAGTCCCACAAAACATACATTGACCCTGTCCCTTTGACTAAGATCCACTTACATTGCCATTACACAATTTAGAATGATTCAATGGTTAAAAGGACTAATTTTTACTCCCTGTTGAAAATAAATTTTAACCCTTGCAATTAATTTCGAAAAATGAAAAGAAAAATAATATAATATAATAAGCTTATTTTTAAGCTAAAATAGTTGTTATATCTAGTTTGTTATTATAAATTAAACCAGTTCTTGTTGGTGGTTTAATTTTATATATGCTTTTTTGAGCATTTCACCTTTTTTAAATCATTCTAACAGGATGTGAACACATCATTATTTCCACCTTTTTATTTTATATTTTCTTAATAATTCTTCGTTCTCATTATGTAAATTGCAAGAGTTTAAAAATATTTTTTAACAGGGGGTAAAATTAGTCCTCACCTCCCTTGTTGATATAAAGTATGATTAAGTGTGCAACGATATTCATTTTAGTATCGATAGATTGTCTCTTTTGGTTATAAGATCTTATATTTAACAGTGTCTTTGAAATTTTAATTTAACAGGTTCGTCGAAGAACTTTTATAGTATTCCATTTGTTTACAAGTTTGGGAGTGGTATTTTAGAGTATAATATTAGGGCGTTCCGCGCAAAGAGACACTAGAACTTTGTTTAATTACGCCTTTAATAATATGGGACTAAATTTTTGAAGCCTCGGTTATAGTTCTAGAATATTAGTGCATCATAGTGAAAATTGGTTGAGGAAGCAATTAAAATGGCAAGAAATATAGCTAAGAGATATTTTATGGATAGTAAAGTTGATAAATACATAAATTTATTTTCATTCTTACTATTTTATTCATTCAAAAAACTAAAATTACTCGACCAATTAGAATAGAATTATGTAAGAAAATTTTGTCCCATATTAGTGATCATAGTGAAAATAGGTTGAGGAAGCAACTAAAATAGCAAGAAATATAGCTAAGAGATATTTTATGGATAGTAAATACATGAATTTATTTACTATTTTATGCATTCAAGAAACTAAAATTCCTCGACTAATTAGAATAGAATTATGCTTCAAAATTTTTGTCACATATGGCATAATATTTTTGAAGCCTCGGTTATAATTCTAGAATATTAATGCATCACAGTGAAAATAGGTTGATGAAGCAACTAAAATGACAAGAAATATAGCTAAGAGATATTTTATGTATTTATCAACTTTACTATCCATAAAATATCTCTTAGCTATGATTCTTGCTATTTTAGTTGCTTCCTCAACCTATTTTCACTGTGATGCATTAATATGGGACAAAATTTTTGAAAGATAATTTTATTCTAATTGGTCGAGTAATTTTAGTTTCTTGAATGAATAAAATAGTAAGAATGAAAATAAATTCAAGTATTTACTATCCATAAAATATCTCTTAGCTATATTTCTTGCCATTTGAATTGCTTCCTCAACCAATTTTACTATGATGCACTAATATTCTAGAACTATAACCGAGGCTTCAAAAATTTTGTCCCATATGAAAGAATTATAACCGAGGCTTCAAAAATTTTGTGCCATATACTAATAATACCATGCCTTTTAAATTAATTTATATATATTACAAGCTTTATTTATAAATAATTATATTTTGAATATTATCATGAATAGTTTGCAAAAATTAAAAGATTCAATTTCAGATAAAGAACAGCGGATTTTCATCAAATTTGGCGTAATTCTGGGACACAGTTCTGGAATAATTCATAAAGAATCAGTTGGAAATAGTGCCTATAAACTAAATACAGTCAATAATTTAGTTAATAATTTTAAGAGAGGCTACAATGTGGTCGAAGATAGCCTAGGAGGCGATACAAGTGATATCTCGAAGAAAGAAAATGTAATAGATGAAATTAAAGAACTGTTGGCCCAAACTAGAACATGATCTTGCCTCGAACTTTCCATGTGGGTAAATTGTAGTAAAACAACAGTATTTTGATATTTAACAGAACATTTACAAATGAAAAAATTATTAAGTAAATGGACACCTCATTTTCTCACGGATGAACAAAGAGAACATAGAGT
>NIPM01001984.1:0-12792 GCA_002738285.1 Holacanthella duospinosa
TAAGCCTAAATATAAGTATTAATATACTATTATACATGTAATTACATTATAAAATACCCTGCAACGGTCTTAGTTTAATAAAGGTTTAAACTCCTAATTTGAGATTGATAATTCACACTCCAAATCTAATAATTATTAATACTAACCTGAGTTCGATTAATAATTATAAAAAATATAGATTAAAAAGAGATATAATTGTATATTTAAACAATCCCCCCCCTTTATGACTTATTTATAAAGTTACCGATATTTTTGTCTTGTTGAGGAGCTAATTAGATAGTTATATTCAACAATTCACAATAGGAAATGCTACAAAACGACCTTCAATAACTTACAATACTATAAAAAACAATAACTTACATCTGTTTTGATTAATCGAACTCAGGTTACTAAGTGGTTTTTCATTTCTTCTTCATTTTTTACCTTCATTTTTTGAGATTTCTAACAAACAGTATGTAGATGAATTGATGTTAATATCTAATATACTCATTAATCAAGAGAATGAATAACAACGGTTTAAAACTTTTTTTTGTCAACCTCTTACAGTTAAATTGATAATAATTTCGAAATTAAATTTTTATCATGTCATTGTGTCACCTTTTGTTTTATAAATTCTATCTTTGTAAACTGAGACGTTGTTCTCTATATAATACTATTTCATGGAAAAGATAATTGAAGAAGATAAACAAGGTAAAGCACTTGTTTTAGAACAGAAAAAAGATAATAAAAATAAGTTATTTATAGAAAGTTATGGTTGCCAAATGAATTTTGCCGATAGTGAAATCGTTGCTTCAATCCTGGCAAACGAGGGATATAACACAACTTCAATTCTTGAAGAAGCAGATTTAGTGTTAGTAAATACTTGCTCTATTCGTGATAAAGCAGAATTGACAATCCGAAAAAGATTAGAAAAATACAATGCTATAAAAAGAACAAACCCTAAAATGAAAGTTGGAGTTCTAGGCTGTATGGCAGAACGATTAAAAAACCAACTCCTTGAAGAAGAAAAAATTGTAGATTTAGTAGTAGGACCTGATGCATATAAAGACCTTCCTAACCTGCTTCTGGAAGTAGAAAACGGTAGAAATGCTGTAAATGTTATCCTGTCTAAAGACGAAACCTATGCTGATATTTCTCCTGTACGTTTGCAATCTAATGGCGTATCTGCTTTAGTCTCTATCACCCGTGGCTGTGATAATATGTGTACCTTTTGCGTAGTACCTTTTACACGCGGTCGTGAACGCAGTCGTAATCCGCAAAGCATAATAGAAGAAATTGCTGACTTAGAAACAAAAAAATTTAAAGAAGTTACCCTATTAGGGCAAAATGTGGATAGCTATTTATGGTATGGTGGCGGATTAAAAAAAGACTTTGAAAAAGCCGGTGAAATACAAAAAGCAACGGCCACTGATTTTTCTCAACTATTAGACCTGATTGCTAAAACATTTCCTAAAATTAGAATTCGTTTTTCGACTTCTAATCCACAGGACATGCATGAAAATGTTTTACACACGATCGCTAAACATAAAAATATATGTAATCATATCCACCTCCCTGTACAATCAGGCAGCACCCGAATTTTGACAAAAATGAACCGTCAACATACACGCGAAGAATATCTGGAACTGATTGATAAAATAAAAACAATTATCCCGAACTGCGCTATATCTCAAGATATGATTATAGGTTTCCCTACAGAAACAGAACAGGATCATCAAGACACCTTAAGCTTAATGGAATATGTAAAATTCGATTTTGGTTATATGTTCTCCTATTCTGAAAGACCCGGAACAATGGCTGCCAGAAAAATGAAAGACGATGTTGCCGAAGAAGTCAAAAATCGCCGTTTAAAAGAAGTTATTGACTTGCAACAAAGGCATAGTCTAGAGAATAGTAAAGCCTATATAGGCAAAACTGTTGAAGTTCTTATTGAGAAAGTTTCAAAAAAATCTTTCGAACACTGGTCCGGAAGAAATTTACAAAATACAACTGTTGTTTTTCCAAAGTCCAATTTTAAAATTGGAGATTTCGTATTAGTGAAAATAACCCACTGTACCTCAGGAACACTAATCGGTGAACCTATCCGTATAGCATCCCAAATTTAAAATCAGAACTTAGAAAAAAGAATAAAAAAAGGAAATACCGAACAGCTTAAATTTAAAGAATAAAAAATTATATGGAGTCCATTCAAGCAATAAAACAACGATTTGAAATTATTGGTAATGATCCGAAACTAAATCGTGCAATAGAAAAATCCATTCAGGTAGCTCCTACAGATATTTCTGTGTTAGTTACCGGAGAAAGTGGAGTAGGCAAAGAAAGTATTCCAAAAATAATACATTCTCTTTCTCATAGAAAACATGGTAAATATATTGCTGTAAACTGTGGAGCAATTCCCGAAGGAACTATTGACAGTGAACTTTTTGGTCATGAAAAAGGATCTTTTACAGGCGCTACCGGTACTCGTGAAGGTTATTTTGAAGTAGCTGATAGAGGTACTATATTTTTAGACGAAGTAGGCGAATTACCGCTAACAACCCAAGTGCGCTTATTACGTGTTCTTGAAAACGGAGAATTTATAAAAGTGGGGTCTTCACAAGTACAGAAAACAAATGTAAGAATTGTTGCTGCAACTAATGTTCAGATGTTTGAAGCTATAGAAAAAGGACGTTTTAGAGAAGATTTATACTATAGACTAAGTACTGTAGAAATAATACTTCCCCCATTGAGAGATCGCAAAGAAGACATTCATTTGCTATTCAGAAAATTCGCTTTTGATTTTGCACATAAATATAAAATGCCCGCTATCAAATTAGAAGATACCGCAGTGGATCTATTATTAAAATTCCGTTGGAACGGAAATATCCGTCAGCTGCGAAATATTGCCGAGCAAATATCAGTACTGGAAACAAACCGAAGTATTTCACCAAAAACCCTACAATCTTATTTGCCCTTTGAACAGACAAATCTCCCTGCAGTAATAAAAGACAAAAAAAATCAAAGTGACTTCAGCAATGAAAGAGAAATTCTATACAAAGTTCTTTTTGACATGAAAAGTGACCTGAATGATTTGAAAAAGCTAACTCTGGAATTAATGCAAAAAGGAAGTACTAAAACACAGGAAACAAATCAAGGTCTGATAAAAAAGATTTATGGCTCTCATAATGAAAATGAAATCAATTTTGAAGAAGCCTCACAAGTGTCCTTAATAAAACCTCAAAGTATTCAAAATGAAATTTTTGAAGCTCCGGAAGACAACTATCTTTTTGCTGAAACCGTCGAAGATGAAGAAACCTTAAAATTAGAGGAAAAAGAAATTGAACTTATAAAAAAAGCATTAGAAAGAAATAGAGGTAAAAGAAAAGTCGCTGCTGATGAACTAGGCATTTCTGAAAGAACTTTATATAGGAAAATAAAACAATTTGATTTATAGTATATTTGAACTTTTAAAAAAGAACATGATTAAAATTAAAAATATAAAGTTTATCTTAGCCCTAGTATTTTGCACTAGTAGTTGTTCCGTTTACAACTTTACAGGAACAGGAAAAATAGATGCAAATACTTTTCAAGTAAATTACTTTCAAAATGAAGCTCCTTTGATTGAGCCCGGGATTGAAAGAACATTTACATTAGAATTACAGGATTTAATACAGAATCAAACGAATCTAAATCTAGTTTCTTCTGGAGGTGATTTAGTTTATGAAGGTGAAATCATTGAATATAGAGTAAGCCCGATGACTGCATCAGCTAATCAAACAGCTTCTCAAAGTAGATTATCTCTTTCTATAAATGTTCGTTTCACAAATAAAAATACCCCTAAAGACGATTTTGAGAAAAGATTTTCTTTTTATTATGATTATAATGGAACAGATTTATTAACCGGAGCCAAATTAAATGAAGCTTTAGATGTTATCTTTGAAAGAATAACACAGGATATATTTAATGCTTCCTTAGCAAAATGGTAATACTAATAAAATATTAATTTTGAATTTAACAGATTACGTATCTTTACTTAATAATCCGACTGCTATTAAAAATCAGCAGACATTATCTTTAGAAAAAATACTGGATAAATTTCCTTATTTCCAAAGCGCTCAAGCACTACATTTAAAAGGATTATATGATCAGGATAATTTTAAATACAATAATGCTTTAAAACTTACTGCCGCACACACTACAGACAGAACTGTTTTATTTGATTTTATTACTTCCGATTATTTTACCCCTATTCAAAATATTGCTGCTACTAAAACAATTGAAAATCCGGAAACAGTAACAAAAATTGCTTATTTTGAAAAAGAAAAACTTTCCGCTAATACACTTGAAACATCTATAAAAAAAACAATAGAAGGAGCTTCTATTAGATTAGAAAGACAGAATCTAGTAAACGACACAAAACAAAACACGAAGATTTTAGAAGAAAAATTAGATATTGGAAAACCTTTAAATTTTTCTAAAGATGAAAAATATTCTTTTCAAGAATGGCTTCAATTAGCAAATTTTCGCCCAATAAAAAGAAATGAAAATACAATAAAAGAAAAAGACTCTTGTGATGAAATAGTTTCTGAAAAACAAAAGAAAATAGATTTAATCGATAAATTTATTGAAACCAATCCAAAAATTATAGCAAGTAAAACAAATACGATAAACATTGCTATTGCAGAGAAACATATTGAGGATAATGCTTATTTAATGACTGAAACCCTGGCTAAGGTATATCTAGAACAGAAAAAATATAAAAAAGCAATTCAAGCTTATGAAATATTAATTTTGAAATATCCGGAAAAAAGTGCTTTCTTTGCAGATCGAATTGACAATATAAATATATTACAACAAAATAATAATTAAAGGATGAGCACATTTTCAATTTTTTTAATTTTAATAACAATAGTTTGTTTCTTATTAATCGTAGTTATTATGGTGCAAAATCCTAAAGGAGGTGGATTATCATCTACGTTTGGAAGTTCTCAAATGATAGGCGGTGTGCAAAAAACTACAGATTTTTTAGATAAAAGCACTTGGGCATTAGGCTCTATACTACTCGTTTTAATTTTATTATCTAGTTTAAGTTTTAATGGAGAAAGAAGTTCCGGTTCAAAAATTATTGATGAAAAAGAAATACCGGCAGTGACTATTCCCTCTGTACAAAATGAAGTACCTATAGCTCCGGTTACTACTCCTGAAAAAGCTGATAAATAATCTTACAAAGATATCTTAATTACCTATAAATGTCAGCCTGTCAGTGCTGTCATTTTTTTAGTCAAAAATGGCACTTTCTTCAATTGGCATAATTTCTGTTTGTTGGTTATTTATCATTAAATAACAAAAAATAATAATTATGGCATTAAAAATCAAACCCCTTTCGGATAGAGTTCTTATTGAGCCTACTGTAGCAGAAACTAAAACAGCATCCGGTATTTTTATTCCTGATACTGCAAAAGAAAAACCACAACAAGGTACCGTAGTTGCTGTAGGAAATGGTTCTAAAGATCACACAATGACTGTAAAAGTTACAGATACTGTTCTATATGGAAAATATTCTGGAACAGAATTAAAATTTGAAGGTAAAGATTACCTTATCATGAAAGAAGACGATATTCTTGCAATAATCTAAAAAAAAATATTAATATTTTAACTTTAAGTATTTAAGATTAAAAACAAAATTAAAATGGCAAAAGAAATAAAATTTGATATTGAAGCACGCGATGGTTTAAAACGCGGGGTTGATGCATTAGCTAATGCAGTAAAAGTAACTTTAGGACCAAAAGGTCGTAATGTAATTATCGGAAAATCTTTTGGAGGATCCGTAGTTACTAAAGATGGTGTTTCTGTTGCAAAAGAAATTGAATTAAAAGACCCTCTGGAAAATATGGGTGCCCAGATGGTAAAAGAAGTCGCTTCAAAAACAAGTGATCTAGCAGGTGATGGCACAACAACAGCTACAGTATTAGCACAAGCAATCGTAAAAGAAGGCTTAAAAAATGTTGCTGCAGGTGCAAATCCAATGGATTTAAAAAGAGGTATTGATAAAGCTGTAGAAGCTATTGTCGCTGATTTAGCAAAACAAGCTAAAGAAGTAGGTGGTTCCTCAGAAAAAATAAAACAAATTGCAACCATATCTGCTAATAATGATGAAGTTATCGGTGAATTAATTGCTAATGCTTTTGATAAAGTTGGAAAAGAAGGCGTTATTACTGTTGAAGAAGCTAAAGGAACAATTACTTATGTAGACGTTGTTGAAGGTATGCAGTTTGACAGAGGATACCTCTCTCCTTACTTTGTTACGGACTCAGAAAAAATGGAAGTAGAACTTGAAAATCCATATATCCTTTTATATGATAAAAAAATATCTTCTCTAAAAGAATTACTTCCCGTATTAGAACCTATCGCACAATCAGGTAAACCCTTATTAATTATCGCTGAAGATGTTGATGGTGAAGCCCTATCTACTTTAGTAGTAAACAAACTAAGAGGATCTCTAAAAATCGCAGCTGTTAAAGCTCCCGGATTCGGAGACAGAAGAAAAGAGATGCTTGAAGATATCGCGATTTTAACCAGTGGTACTGTGATTGCTGAAGAAAGAGGACACACACTTGAAAACACTGCAATCGAAATGTTAGGTACTTGCAACAGAGTAACTATTGACAAAGACAATACAACTATTGTAAATGGTGCCGGCAAAATAGACCTGATTAAAAATCGTATAAACCAGATCAAAGGTCAAATGCAAACCACAACATCTGATTATGATAAAGAAAAACTACAAGAACGTCTTGCTAAATTAGCCGGTGGTGTTGCCGTTCTTTATGTTGGTGCTGCCTCTGAAGTAGAAATGAAAGAGAAAAAAGACAGAGTTGATGATGCATTACACGCAACCAGAGCTGCTGTAGAAGAAGGAATCGTAGCCGGAGGTGGTGTAGCGTTGTTGAGAGCTAAAAATGTATTATCTTCATTAAAAGTAATCAATGCTGATGAAACTACAGGTATTCAAATTGTATCTCGTGCAATAGAAGCTCCTTTGAGAACTATTGTTGAAAATGCCGGTTTAGAAGGTTCTGTAGTTGTTGCCAAAGTAGCTGAAGGTAAAGGTGATTTTGGATATAACGCAAAAACAGATGAATACGTAGATCTATTAAAAGCAGGTATTATCGATCCCAAAAAAGTAACTCGTGTAGCCCTTGAAAACGCTGCTTCTGTTGCCGGTATGATTCTTACTACTGAATGTGCTTTAGTAGATATTAAAGAAGAAAATGCTAGTGGTGGTATGCCTCCTATGGGTGGTATGCCGGGCATGATGTAATAATAATTAATTTCTAAAAGAGGATTGTTTCATGAAACAATCCTCTTTTTAGTAAAAATACAATTCGTTACAGCCAAAACAAAATTCCTAAAGCCTTCCATTTCAGATCAAGTAAAACAGTATATGTAAAAATATGAGGAAAAACGATTAATAAATTACCGGCTGAAATCTCCATATATTAGATAGTGCTTTTCATAGAAAATGTATTTTATCAAAATTTCAAATAAAATCAACTGCTATACAGATAATAGCTTTAAATAAAAATATGAAAAACAAATAAATAGAAAAAGAATAGAAACAACTATAAGCCATATCAAAATATTTTCAAGAACTATAGACTATTATGCAGTAAGACTGTAGGATTTTATAATAAAACTTACTTTATTTGTTTTTTTAAACTACAATTAATTATAACCGGAAACATAAATTAATTATGAAAATTAACTCACATATAGTCGAAATTGATGGTATTGATAAAGAAATCTTAAGAACTCTAATGGAAGATGCCCGCAAACCAATTCTTCAGATAGCTAATAAATTAGGGGTTTCCGGCGCTGCAATTCACCAACGATTAAAAAAACTGGAACAAGCAGGAGTAATTAGTGGTTCTAAATTTACAGTAAATAATAAAGTCTTAGGATACAGCACCATGTCATTTGTAGGCATATATTTAGATAAAGCTTCTCGAAATACCGAAGCAGTCAGAGAACTTAAAAAAATACCCGAAGTTTTAGAGTGTCACTATACTA
This sequence comes from Holacanthella duospinosa, assembly GCA_002738285.1. Lineage (NCBI taxonomy): Eukaryota > Metazoa > Arthropoda > Collembola > Poduromorpha > Neanuridae > Holacanthella > Holacanthella duospinosa. The sequence goes on from NIPM01001984.1 coordinate 8,050, forward strand.
CAGGCAACTGGTCTATTTTAATTAAAATAATCTGTCAGGATAATGAGCATCTGATGCATTTATTAAACCGTAAAATCCAAGCTATTGAAGGGGTTTCTAGAACAGAGACTTTTATATCCCTAGAACAACAAATTGACAGACAAATACAATTTTAATTATTTCAGCACCTTGAGTGAGTGTACTTATTTAGCAATAAAGTGTTAATTAAGTATTAGTCAATATACTGAACTTCAAATCAAAAGTTAGAAGATAAAAATATCATATTTATAGCTTACTTTGAGTTTAACTGCTGAATTTATCCCTATTGATAGCGAGCGATTCCCTTTTTAAACACATTTATAGAATACCCGGTCTAATTCAAAGAAATCAATTCAATAAAAAAAGAAAAAAGTTATTTTATTTTCTGAAGAACCAAATAATCAGATTTATTAAGCTTTAGCTAGATACTTTCCCCTCTCTTTCTATAAATGTTAAAACAAACCTTAATTCATACTAATAACTATATTAAAAAATACCATGCAATGGTTTTTAAATTTAATATTAATTCATCGTAGTATTGTTTTTTTACTATAATTTTGGACGAAAATCAGTATTATGGATAGAAAAATTATTATAACAGCCGCCTTTTTCGGAATGATTGCAATAATATTTGGAGCTTTTGGAGCACATGCTTTAAAGAAAGTTTTAGATGCAAATCAATTAATCTCTTTTGAAACGGGTGTAAGATATCAAATATATCACGCCTTTTTTCTATTATTTATTGGTGTTTATCAAGGAATAACACAAAAAATAAAGAAAATCATTTATATACTGGTGTTTTTAGGAGTCCTATTCTTTTCAGGGTCTATTTATTTGCTGACTACAAAAAATATAACTTCAATTGATATCAGTTCTTTCGCTTTGATAACTCCTCTAGGAGGAGTACTGCTAATATTAGCTTGGGGAGTATTAATTATAAGTTTTAACAAAAAAAAATAATATTTCTTTAAAATAATTTAAATTTTTCGAAATTTAATTTCTACTTTTACATAATATAAACCACTTAAAATATTGAAGTTATGAATGATAATAGTTTATTTTCGAATACGATTTCTTTGGAAAATTTGGGGATTAAAAATGCAAATGTTAAGTATCAATTAAGTCCTGATGAATTACATGATTTGACGATAAAGAAAGGTCAAGGAATTGAAACCTCAACAGGAGCATTAGCAATTAATACAGGAGATTTTACAGGAAGGTCTCCACAAGATCGTTTTATTGTAAAAGACAGTATAACCGAAAATAAAATATGGTGGGGAGATATAAATATCCCTTTTGATCCTGCAAAGTTTGATGCTCTCTATAATAAAGTAACGGCTTATTTATCAGGGAAGGAAGTTTTTGTTCGTGACAGTTATGTTTGTGCAGACACTGATTACCGGGTAAATGTCAGATCTATTACCGAGCATTCTTGGTCAAATTTGTTTTGTTATAATATGTTTTTAAGACCCGAAAAGTCTGATCTGGAGAACTTTTTGCCGGAATGGCATGTTGTATGTGCACCCGGATTTATGGCAGATCCTGCAATAGATGGAACACGTCAATCTAATTTTGCTATTTTAAATTTTACAAAAAAAATTGCTTTAGTCGGTGGAACCGGTTATACAGGAGAAATTAAAAAAGGTATTTTCTCTGCTTTAAATTTTATTTTACCCGTTTTTAAGAATACATTACCAATGCATTGTAGTGCTAATGTAGGTCAAAATGAAGAGACTGCTGTTTTCTTCGGTCTATCAGGAACAGGTAAAACTACTTTATCTGCGGATCCTAATAGAAAATTAATTGGAGATGATGAACACGGATGGACAAAACAGAATACAGTTTTCAATTTTGAAGGAGGTTGTTATGCTAAAGTAATCAATCTGACTGAAGAAAATGAGCCTGATATTTTTAGAGCAATTAAAAAAGGAGCTATTTTAGAAAACATAGGCTTCAAAAAAGGTACAAATGAAGTAGATTTTGAAGATATTTCTATTACACAAAATACAAGAGTAAGTTATCCGATTCACCATATTGATAATATCCAGTCTAATTCTATAGGTAAAAACACTAAAAATATTTTCTTCTTAACAGCCGATGCTTTCGGGGTTTTACCTCCTATATCTAAGTTAACACCGGGACAGGCCGCTTATCATTTCATTTCTGGTTATACTGCAAAAGTAGCTGGAACAGAAGCAGGAGTAAATGAGCCACAACCTAACTTCTCCGCTTGTTTCGGAGCTCCATTCATGCCTTTACATCCTACAAAATATGCTGAGATGTTAAGTGCAAAAATAAAAGAGAGCAATGTTAATGTTTGGTTGGTAAATACAGGATGGACCGGTGGGCCCTATGGAGTAGGAACTAGAATGAAGTTGAAATATACTCGTTCAATGATTACTGCAGCCCTAGATGGAGCGTTAGATAATGTAACGTTTGTTGCCCATGAAATATTTGGTTTATTGAGACCTCAAACTTGTCCGGATGTACCTACCGAGATACTGAACCCAAAAAATACATGGAAAGATGCTGTTGCTTATGATCTAAAAATTAATGAATTAGCAAAGTCATTTAAAAAGAACTTTTCTAAGTTTGAAGAGTTTGCTAACGCTGAAATTTTAGAAGGAGGTCCTAAAATCTAATTTGAATTTGTTCAATATATAGGAACTTATTCTTCACGTTACCTTTAGAATATCCGAATTTATCGAAAAGAGCTGTGAGGAATTTACTCCCAAAACAAAGCCTATAAAAAACAGTATAACCGCTTCTTTTAGAAAGAGAATCTAAAATGAAACAGCAGAAATAGATTTTAATAAATATGATTGACTGATTAGCTGTGAAAATTAAAAGTATCAGGTATTCATATTTATTAAATCTGTTTTAGTTAATATGATTGTTATAGAGGAGAATAAATATATACCATCCTTTTACCATAAATATAAATACGGTATTAATATTAAATACAATTAAGAGTACCGAATTCTTAACTGTAAGTTTTACGTTATAAATAACAGAGAACTACAATCTATAGGGATAGCTAGGAAAAAGACAATTGGTACTTAATGATAGAAAGTTTTTAGGTTTGTTTTGTCTTCTATTCGTAATAAATCATTAGTTTTGTATTATCAAACACTAAATATGGTGAAAAGCTACTTTTTTATTATTCTTTTTTTTGTTTCTCTTTGTTTTTTTGCACAAGAGGCAGAAAATAAATATGCCTCTCCTATTTCTGATGATGGGTTTGACTTTTACCCGAATCCGGTAACTAATGGTAAGATATATGTTACATTAAGAAAAAATAGAGAAATTGAAATTTTTAATATCTTAGGTTCTGTTGTTTTACGAACAAAACCTCATGAAAAAGAATTAAATGTTTCTAATCTTGTCCCCGGAGTATATATTATAAAGGTAAAAGGAGATAAAGGGATTGTTGCTCGAAAATTAATTATAAAATAGTTTTCTTTTTATATTAAATGAAGAACATTCTCTTATAATAGATGCTTTTTTATGTTATGTGTTTTTGCTAAAATTTATCCCTTTGGACTCAATTACCGATATCTTCAATATAAATAATCAAAAAGAATTTGAAAAAAAAGCTTTAAAAATATTCTGTTTTCAATATGATAATAATATTGTTTATCAAGAATTTTGTAATTTATTAAAAATAGAGAAAAAGGAGGTAAAAACCTTAAAACAAATTCCTTTCCTGCCTATTCAGTTCTTTAAAAGTCATACTGTACTCTCTTCCGGAAATCCTGTTCAAGAAACTTTTACAAGTAGCGGAACAACAGGAAATATAACAAGTAGCCATTTCATAACAAATGTCTCTCTATACGAAGCCAGTTATCGTAAAGGGTTTGCTCAATTCTATGGAAATATAGAAAATTATATTGTACTGGCTTTATTACCTTCTTATTTAGAAAGACAGGGTTCCTCTCTTGTCTATATGGTAGAAGACTTAATCAAACTTTCTAACAATGCTAACAGCGGTTTCTACTTGTTCAATCATGATGAACTGATTGAAAAGCTAATGACATTAGATCAATCTGGTCAAAATATAATTTTAATCGGTGTTACTTATGCTTTACTAGATTTAATTGAAAAACAAAATTTTCAATTTAAAAACGTAATAATAATAGAAACAGGAGGTATGAAAGGCAAAAGAAGAGAAATGATCCGAGAAGAATTACATAAAAAATTATGCAGGGGTTTTGGCGTTAAATCTATCCATTCGGAATATGGCATGACTGAACTATTATCACAGGCTTATTCTTTAGGTGAAGGAATTTTTGAGTGCCCTCCATGGATGAATATCTTAATCCGAGATACGGAGGACTCTCTAAATTATATTAAAGAAGATAAAATAGGAGGTATCAATGTAATTGATCTGGCAAATATTAATTCCTGCTCTTTTATCGCTACTCAGGACCTAGGTAGAAAATATGCTAATGGTCATTTTGAAGTATTAGGACGATTTGATAATTCAGATATTCGGGGCTGCAATTTAATGGTAATTTGATTTATGGCAACAAACAGACTATTTTTATAGCGACGAAAAAGCTTAATATATTTTAAAACCGGATTGCTCCAAATAGCATCCTGACTAAAAAGAAAACAAAAACAAATGTTTCCCTTTTATTTTTAGTTTATACAATTCAAGACCGTTGCAGGGTATTTTATAATGTAATTACATGTATAATAGTATATTAATACATATATTTAGGC